>PVIJ01004655.1:0-114525 GCA_004024925.1 Scalopus aquaticus
GCGATGCCGGTTCGAGGCCCGGCCGGGGAGAGTCCCACATGGTGGGGCAGACCTCTCCTGCCTCGCCCGCTGCTCCCCTCAGCAGTGTATCTCTGATCTGCCTGTTCTGCTCCCCGCTCTGTCTCTGGTGAGCCCTCTCGCCGCCCCGCGCCTCTGGCCTGTACCCCAGCTTGTATACATAAATAAATAAAAATTCTTTAAAAAAAAAAAAAAAAAAAAAAAAAAAAAACCAGGTCTTCAGATGTTTCTCTGTCCTGCGCCTGCCCTCCCCAAAGAGATTCAGGGTAAGTCTTCCTTTTGGCATATTTGCTTAAGTTAACATTTCTCAAGCCGCAATGAAGAAAAGTATGTTCAGATCTAAGGCTACAATCAGTCATAGGATATACTTTTGAAAAGAACATTGTAAAACAAAGATTTGATCAGTGACGTTATCAGACTCTGTCAAACACCTCCATTCAATCTGGTGAAATGTCGTTCAGTTCCTTCAGCGTATATAAAAATAATCTGAAATATCATTTTATTTTAAAAGATAATTTCCTTATAGGGTCTGTTGTTTGCTTAAGGGTATTCGTCATGTTCCTGCAAGGCCCTCGTATGACTCTTGAGGGCAGCGACCCAAGTCTTTAATGTGGAGTTCTCTCCACGTGTGCTGTGTGCCTGCGCATGCAGTAGGCGCTCATAAATGTTCAGGGTGGTGGGCTCCCGCGTGTTACTGGTAGGAGCAATGTGCCTTGGATCTAAACCCATGGCAGCACTTTCTAACTGTGTCTTGCTACGCAGCCTTTGCCGATCAATCCCATTTGCTAATCAGACTACCGGGCTTTGAAAGGTGGGGATGGTTACAGGCGCCATAGCAGACATCTCATGTCCCTCATCACGAGCTGAATTCTCCGGGGTGGGGGTGGGGGCACTCTCAGGACTGGGTGTTGAAAAGATACAGATAGGAGTCCCGAAATTCCCCTGCAGGTCCTGCCCATGGCACCTGCCCCTCCGCGTGCACCTGAGCCCACAGGTGCCCTCACACCAACCTGTCTGGAGATGATGAGCTTCCCCAGCGGCATGGGGGCTCCGTTTTCTGTCGCTATCCTCTTCAAGGTGGCGATGGCCTTTTCCTGGTTCCCAGACAGCACGTCGTACCTGGCACTCTCTGGCAGCCACTGCAGGGACAGGAGACCCAGGCGTGGCCGGTTAGGGCAGAACAGAACACACGATCCCAACCACACACTGGTGTCTGTGTTTGTGTGGAGTCTTTTTTTTTTTTTAAGATTTATTTATTTATGCATACAAGTACTGGGGTGTAGGCCAGAGGTGCAAGGTGGTGAGCGGATTCACCAGAGACAGAGTGGGGGGCAGAACAGGCAGATTGACTAAAGTGCACTGCTGAGGGGAGCAGCGGGCGAGGCAGGAGAGGTCTGCTGTGCCATGTGGGAAGCTCCCTGGTGCGGGATCGAACTGGTGTTGCAGTGGCTGAGGACAACTTCATAGGTTGAGACTTAACCCGTTGCGCCACCAGGGAGACCCCATGAGTGAGGAGTCTTTAAGGGTGTGGGTGTTGGGGACAGCAAGATCTGAGGGTCCTCGGTGTCTCTTGAGAAAATTTCACAAAGCACCAGAATGAGGCCGCAGCCAAGTTTATTAGAAAATCATGGGACAGGAGCAAGGAGCAGCCTCAGAGGAACGAGGAGCTGCACTGGGCTATAAAGCAGTGGGGTTTTAGGTTTTTTCCTCTCTGTGTAAGGGGAGGGCTCCCTCTTAGTTATACACACCCCGCTCCCATCACTGTCCCCAACGCTGACGTTGTGAATACCCCTCCCTCCAACTGAGCATGTGTGCAGGGGGGATCTGTAGTTAAAAGACTCCTCCCAGGCCTCCCAGACCTGCTGGACAGTATCTGGTCCTTGAAACTGAGCGACAGCCCCAGCTGGGCTGTGGGGTGGCAGACAGGCAGCTGATCTTCCGTGGGGTGTGGGGGGAGTGTGCAAGATCACGTTCTAGCCCTAACAGGGGCTCTGGAGCCACAGGCTTGGCTTCAAATCCTGGTTCGCCACTGATTATATTGGTGTGTGACTTTGAGTGATTACTTGACCTCTCTGTGCCTCCATTTCCTCATCTGTAAAATGGGGAGAGTTCCTCTGAGGGTTGTTGAAAGTATTAAGCGGGAGAACCCAAGTATTAGTATGGATCACTGTAGTGTTGTTATTACTATTATTTGCTGCTGTCACAGTTCCAGGAGAGGGGTGAATTAAATCGAGACAGCCACTCTCATCCCAACATCGTCAGAAATCTCCCTGCCATCTCAAGAAATGGTATCCTGCCACTGTTCAGCAGCAGCAGCTTGCAGACAGAGTTTAAGACACAGGAAGAAATCAGAAAGCCCTGAAAGCCTAATGGAGTCCCAGCCCCAAGTGACTAAATACTAAGTTGCTGTAAAAGAAGCAATGGTGATGAGAGAGAGATAGTGAGGCTGGAATCAGAACATTGGGTCAGGTCAATTCTCTTGCCTGTTTGCTGCTTGGCCTTTGGCAGTCAGTCATCCTCTCCAGATCTGTTTCCTAATTAGCAAAATGAGAATGTAGCAGGGATTGCTATTGTCATTAAAATTCATGCTTCCCTTTCCATGGCACAGAGTTGTCCCTGGATAAGGCTGCCCAGACAGGAACTACATTTCCCAGCCGCTCTTGCATCTAGATGAGGCCACGTGACATGCTTTCATCAATGGCAAATGAGCAGACTATCCAAAGTATTTAAGAAGAGTGTGTATCTCCACCCCCTTCCCTAGTCTGCATGTAGAAGGCTCCAAAACCCTTTAGGGTGGCAGAGCTAGAAGCTGGAGGGAACCTGGGGTCTCTAATCACACTTGCCAAATACGAGTAGCCATTCTGGACTGTCAAGTGGCTGAGAAATAAACTCCTATTGCGTTAAGTTACTGTTGTGGACACTTCATTATACCAGCTGGTGTCACCCTAATATGGGGGTTCATCATAATCTTACCTCCTATGATTATCAGGGAGCATAAATATGATAATGCATGTAAAGAGACTAGCACAGGGCCTGCTGCAGTTAGGCTCAGTAATTATTAATCCTTTTATCATTGCCAGGAATTATATTATTTACCATAGATGAGCCCTACCCACCTACAGGCTTATTTTGGGGGCCCCTAGCTGTGTTTCATGTGTGCGCTATACACATAAAATGATAACAGTGTGGTGTGATCTCACTAGGGGATGTATTTTACATAGAACTGAGATGGAGACATCACGTGAGTCCCTGGGCCAGACAGATCTGAAGCCAGACATTTAATCCTCTTTTACTCAAGCCATCTGAATTGGGTTTCTGTCACTTGCAACCTCAGAGTCCAAACTATTTCAATACAGTCACCTTTAGGGGAGGTCTTGTAGGAGTGGGGCCCAGGCATCCCTCCATCCCCTGTTATATCCCTAAAAAAACACCCCAATAGTGTTTTTCTGGAGGAAACCCAGGACCCCATAGTGAGCCTACCCCAAGTCCTGTTCCTTTGTATTATATCCTGATGTTAAAAAATAACCTTAAAAAGTGACTCTGGTGCCCCCCACCAAAGTATAGCGAACAGTAGGAGACCAAGCAGTAAAGGCCGAGACCGCTTGAAGATACCTACAAAGCACAGGACAGCGAAGAGGAGGAGGGGGACAGCCGAGAGGAGGAGCAGCCAACGCCAGCCCAGGCTGGGCATCACGAACACGGCCAGGATGACCTCGAACACCGTCCCGATGGCCCAGAACACCTGGCAGAGAAGAATGGGGGTCAGTGATGGGGGCAGTACTGGTCAACACAGTGGGCGATTTCCGGGTCCTTGCGGGCAAAGCCATCAATGTGGACAGGGGTCCTTGGGTTCAACAAGGTCACAGGCCATCACTTTCCCTGGGGTGCACGTGGGGCCAGGGCCGCCATGCTGTCCATCTCCCAAGGGTGCCACCCACACCGTGTGGTGTTTGCGCGGTGCCTCCTGGAGCTGCGCGATGAGGCAGCTCTGATTAAGGAGATCGATGAGGTCCTTGTTGCATGAGGTCAGTATGGTAGAGGACACATTGATTGTTTGTCTACTGACATCCACCTCCCTGGCCCAAAGATGCCCTTTGTCTTCGAGCAGGGTTGCCTCTTCCCTGCAAGCTGTGTATCTTCTGTTTGTCTCTGAGTCACTTTCTGTCCTTCCACCTTGCCCTCTGCAAGGGCTCTATGCAGACGCTACCCTCTGGCTTCCCACTGGGTGCAGTCAGGGGAGCCCTACAGGAGAGGGGGAGACTGTGGTGTTTATCCCCCCAGCTCTGTCTGTGGGTGGTCATGGCTGGTCACACCCCTCAGTTGAAGGTCACAGTTCCTGTCCAACAACCACCCCCGGCCTCTGGCCTGCTACTTACTCCTTCTCTTTGATCCTTCAGGGCTGGGACTTTATAAATAGTTCCTTCAGTAAACCTACTTCAAGTTACCCTAGCTTGAGTATGCTGATTCCACAGGCCCTAATCCTGTAACTACTGTCCATTCTAAAACATGGTTCTTCTGTCTCCCTACCTGTTCTGGGCGGCCCCTAGAGTCTTCCCAAAATCCCATTTTGTTTTTGAGGGCCTCCCCGGTGGTACAGCAGTTAGGCGCTGTGCTGTGGAGCTGTCGGCAGTGGTGATGTGAGTTCAACACCCGGCTGGGGAGATTCCCACATGGCGCAGCAGACCTCTCCTGCCTCACCTGCTGCTCCCCTCAGCAGTGTGTTTCCATCGATCTGCCTGTTCTGCTCCCCACTCTGTCTCTGGTGAACCCTCTCGCCGCCCCACACCTCTGGTCTGTACCCCAGCTTGTATGCACAAATAAATAAATCTTTTTAAAAATCCCATTTTGTTTAAATTAATTATAGTAGATTTCTGTCGCTGGCAAGCAGGATGACAGTCAGAATACGTAACAACTGGTACAGCGTGGCCAACCAGAACGGACGTGTCATTCACTCTCTACAACCTTAAGGAGAGTTAATGCTTTAGTTTCTGGCTCATGGACAGTTCTAGGGCTCCTAAGAGAGGACAGTGTCAGGCAGTCAGGGGTCAGGGTCGGCTGGCACAGATGCATTTTGAACTTTAGACAATGGGTTCACCCAGACCCATGTGGCCGGCTGACGACCAGAGAGATTGGCCAGGGGTGGAAGCAGCCAGGATGGTTAAGTTGGGTCATGGGATCAATGTGTCGACATAGACACCGTGGACACAACCAGGGAGGCGAGCATGGCATCGCGGTCACTGCTGTGGACAGCAGTGTCCAGCAGGGACAAGTGAATCCTTCTGCCACTTCACGGAAGAGGGGCTGCTGAGTGGGAAGTGTCTTCCCTGAGATCTTCCAGATTGTGGCTGGAAAATGGGTCACAAGGCTTTGGCAGAAGGAGGGTTTGAGAGGGACTGGCCGCAGCAGGAATTTTACGACAGGCCAAGGCCGTAGAGGTGGCCATGAATGGAGATCTCGCAAAGACACAGGTGAGTCCTGGTGCAAACAGGGATGAAGGGGGATGTAACGAGCTGGGGGTAAGAACTTGGTCCTCTCAAGCCGTACCATTTGGCACCAGCTCTCAGCTAAGAGCCATTTCCAGTTAATGTAGGACATGCCACCTGCCTGCAACCATTTTTTTCAGGGATGGTAGCTTGAACTTTCTGGCCGATTGAATTTATCCAGATTGCAAAGCAACTATGTTGGAATGGACACAACTGAGCCTTTTATACTTTGCAGACTGAATCTGCTTGTGGCTCAAAGCACCTGAGAATCTTCTACCAGAGACTGACTGTTCTCTAGATGCCCAGACCCCCTCCTTACCTCAATTAGCAAAATGCACTTCGCTCTGGCTTTCATGGGAAGGAACTCAGCATACAGCGTCACCCTGGGAATGCAGAGACAGAAAGGAGGTTAAGGACAGGACTCAGTGGGAAGACAGCTGCAGTCTTCTGAGTTTCTAAACTAACATTCCTCCGGGGCTGATCTGTGGACCACACTGGCTACGCCCTCTGTCTACTGGCCTCCCTTTGGCTTCTTCCGCACTGCGACAGCACGCTAGGAAGTGGACGGGTCAGCTAGTCCCGTGTGCTGCCCTTCATTTTGCTTGGAAGGGGAAGTTTTCACTTTCTCCACATTTTCCAGCTCCACCAGGCATCTGAGTTCTTAGATGACTTCATATTACTCTCCAGGATCCTCATAAGGAAGACTGAGGAGAGGGAGGCTCATTTCCATGAACTCTTTTGAGGCAGATGATGCTGGTTTTCCATCTAGGTCTCCTGGGCTCCCCTTACTAGATCAGGGTGCCCAGCTCCCGGGTGCTGCTAATGGCTCGTACCTGCAAACCTCTCCAAGCAACGGGGAGAAAGTCTTACTACACAGTGTAAATATTTTAGTCTATTTCCTCTCTCTGTCTTGGTGTCTATGTCTCTCTCTCTTTCCTCCCCAGTTCCCCTCGCTATCTTCCTCTGTTTGAACTCCATATTTAAAGATTCTGACCACCATTTAAAAAATTCAATTTATAAATAAATATTTCCATGCCATTTACATTCTCTTACACATAAAATTCATCATATGCACAAACTATATTTTCCTTAATAATAGTGACCTTTAATTTAATTTTTAAAAAGATTTATTTATTTATGTATACAAGTTGGGTGTAGGCCAGAGTTGTGGATGTGGTGACAGGATTCACCAGAGACAGAGTGGGGAGCAGAACAGGTGGATCTACTGAAATATACTGCTGAGAGGAGTAGTGGGCGAGACAGGAGAGGTCTGCTGCACCATGTGGAAGTTCCCTGGCCGGGGATCGAACTTGTGCTGCAGTGGCTGCGGATATCTTCATAGTGCTGCAACTTAACCCGTTGTGCCACCAAGGAGGCCCAATAATTACCTTTTATTGAGAAACTACTATGTGCCAAACATGGTTCTAGAGGTTTTACTCGAATTTTCCACTAAATCAACATTGCAAATCAATGAGGGTAGGTGCTAATAATTTCTACATGTGGAAATTAACCTCCATTTTTTGCTATGTCTACATCTACATTTATATCTACTTATTAGTTGGCCAGGATCACACAGCTAGTTAGTTATTAAGTAGAAGAGATATTTTTCACCCCAGCCTACCCACATTATACAGGCCATTAATCACTACCTTACTTGAACAGCCTCACAATTATAAACAATAATTCAACAAATATATTTAGGCTGAAATCTTCATCTTTAGAGGGTTTCCTAAGGTTAAATTCCTATAAGTAGAATTTGAGTTAAAGGGTATGCATATTTTGAAGGTTTTTGATACATATAACCAATGTAGTCCCCCAAAATATTGTTCCAATTTATGTCCCTCTAAGCACCACTAGCAAAAAAACCATTAGTGATTGTATGGTAAACAAAAGAGACATCAGGTTTTTCGGTCCTCCCATCAATGATAGACCTCTGCTGCCCATACGCACGCCTGATGGTGGCACCTGGAGTGGGGTGTGGGCGTGCCTGCATGGGCGCAGCTGGGCCTAGAGAGACTGCGCATATAAGGGCAGCCTCACAGAGGCAGCAGCAGAAGCGGAAGTAGCAGAGAACAGAGCAGACGGCAGAGGACCATTAGGGGTGCAGTAGAGAGGCCACGAGAGAACGACAAAGAATAGAGAAAGAGTAAAGATTCACGAGATGCTGGGAGGCCTGCCAGTCTCCTGGCCCCCTTGCCTGCCCTGTACCTGGTTGCAAAAGATCATTAAAAGGTGTGGTACATACACACAATGGAATACTATTCAGCATTCAAAGAAGATAAACACATGCGATTTGCAGTGACATGGATGGAATTAGAGGGGATCACACTCAGTGAAATAAGCCAGAAAGAAAGAGAAAAATATCGAATGGTTTCACTCCTAACAGGACTGTAGGGAAACCAAATAGGAGAGAGACACTGGGGGGGCGGGGGGAACGGGGAGGGCAGGATAAGGACACAAAATGGAGTAGAAAAGGACACAAGGGACCACGGAGATGGATCACTGGTGAATTGGTGGTGGGTTACCCAAGGGGAATACAAAATGTAAAAGATACAAATAACAACAACAACAAAAAGCCTGAAAAAGCCACTGAGGGCTCCGGATCTCCTTTACCCGTCTGCCGGAATCGTAGGGAACCACCCTGTGCCTTGCTGGCGCTATACACCCGAAGTGCCAAAGAATTTAAACTTCCCAGGAGCAACTCCCCACAAATGACAGTTCCCCCATTAGGAGTTGTGTGACAGAGCTTCTCCAGCATAAACCATCTGCCCTTGAAGCTCTACTTCCAATAAGACAGCTTGGAAATCTTCCCATCTTAATAAAAGTAGGTTGACTACATTATTTTTTAACAGCTGTGACCCTGTTGACTAATATTTAGATAATTTTTGATTCCTTGTTTTTGCATCCCAGGCCACGAGAAACATCTTTCCTACAATTGTCAGAGCCCTACATTTGGCCATTATGTATAGCAGTTCATTATGAAAATGAGCTGTTTGATCTTTACCCAGAGACTGGTGATTATTACAATCACACTGAAGAACAAAAGAACCACCGATGAAATCAGCCATGCCAAGAAGCAGCTGATCCTGGCACAAACAAATTCTCCCTGCAAATAATTGCATTTCTAGAACTTGGCAATTAGAGATTTGCACAGAAATTACCTGTGATCTCAATTTGGGATTTCTGTGTTTGGCCTCTGGAGGAAATGGTAGTACCAACAGGCTTGTGAGCAACTTATTCTAGACACCAATCTAAAGAAAGTTCTGAGGCAGGTTTCAGGGTAGAACAAGGGTGGGGGCTACCTGGGACATTAATCTTTAAGAGAGGCTAAAGCACAACTAGGGTGTTCCCTGAAGCCACTTCCATTGCAGCCTCTGGGTAAGGAGCTTTTCTGCTGAGGCACATAGCGCCCTCTACTGGAAATATCCAGAGTAAACCATCAGCCCTGGTGCCAACCTGCCTCTTGTATATTTTTGTGAGGTGATAGTTGATTCTTGTATTACAGGTGATCAACAATTTTTGGGTGCTTATTTGCATTTTATAATTTTTAAAAATGTGTTGTTTGTCATGATAAAAATAGATTTAGATTTAACTCCCTATCTTGAAGCAAAGCCTCTTCTTTCTTGAATTTCCATCATAGACAGAAAATGTAGTTAATGATACTATTTGTGATTCCTCTTTCCCACTTTAACTAAAGGGAATAAAGCCTGCTCAGAATGCCACTCCCCATTTCCAGAATCTTCTCCATGTCAATAATTTATCACGACCTGCTGACTATATATTCAGAACCCTTTTGCAATATTTGTTCAAGTGTAAAAACTCTGCATTAGGCAGACCTAGGTTTAAACCCATTTTCTCCATGCAGTAGATAAGTTGCCTCCCTGTTCCCCCTCCATCCCCCATCTATGCTCCCTTGCAATGCAATTTTGCAGCTCACTCTGTAACAGTCTGTTTCCATGTCCCTTTATTCTGGGCGGGCCTGTGACTTGCTTTGAGCAATCGAATGTGATGTGCCAGTCCCAGGCTTGGGCCTCAAGAGGCTTAGTGCTTCTATATGGGGTCTGGGACCCCTGCCCAGGGGTGTCATGTGCTCAGGCTAGGCCACTGGAGGGTGAGAGGCTTATGGAGCAAAAGTGAGTCTGTGGTCACGCTAGACTAGCCAGCCCCCCTCCAACTCACCTGTTGACAGAAGCCACATGAGCAAGTCCCCCAAACCAGAAGAAGAACCAAACCACCAAGTGGCAGCGTCATGAGTTAAAGAAATGATTGCTGTTTTAGACTAAGGTGTTGGGGTGGTTTGCTACAAAGCTAAAGGCAACCCTACAGAGTACTTAGTGACCAGCTGACCTTAAGCTAGTCACTTATAATTTTTGGGCTTCAGGATTTTTTTCATGTGTAAAACAGGGACCGTGGGTAAAACCAGGTAGTGCAAAGAGAGCGCTTTGCTGCGTGCCCCACTCTTGAGGTGTTTCTGGTCACCACGAACCTATGCTGGGGGAAGGGAGGAAGGCACAGGTCAGGGCAGAGAGAGGAGGTCCTTGTCAGTAATATATTGTGTATTTCTACTAAAAATCCGGGACTCTGATGGCTGAACATGTAAGATTATACAATAAAATCTAACTTGTTTGGTTTTGTAAAGTGTTATAATGGGGCTCTGCTAAAGGAAATGGAGACTCTTCATTGCCTTTAATTACATAAAAATATCTCCAACTCAGTGTTTCTGAATAATGCACTTAGGGGAGGCATTTTTATAACCAGATGAGAACCTTGCACAATGAAAATATGATTATTTTCACATAACAGCTGGCATGAGAGTGCTAGGAAGCCAGTGGTTCTCTGGGGTAGCTCCATATTTCTGTACCTTTTTGGTTTTGACTTGCTGTCTTCCTGGATAAAAGAGCAATAGAATAGGTAAGAGACTAGGTTTGGAGAGTTAAGTGATGCTTTTTTGATTTTTAAATTATTTGAGATTTAAATTTTTTTTAGTTACTTGTAAGATGGCCCATATCAAGAAGACCAGGAAAAAGAAGTATTGGCGAGGGTGTGGAGAAAAAAGAGCCCTCATACATGGTTGGTGGGAGAGGAGACTGGTCCAGATGCTATGGGAAACAATATAGAAGTTTCTCAAAATATTAAAAATAAATGTACCACATGATCTAGCAATTCCACTCTTCAGTCTCTATGCAAAGAATGCAAAAACACTAATTTGAAGGACTCCAGTGTACCACTGTGTTCACTGCACTATTTTTTGCAATATCCAAGCTATGGAAACAACCCAAGTGCCCAACAAAATATGACTGGATAAAGAAATGTGGTATAGATACACAAGGGAACACTACTCAGTTACAAAAAAAAAAAATGCCATTTACAACAACATTGGATGGAATAGGAAGGCATTATGCTAAGTTAATTAAATGATGTTTATGTGAATTCTTATATATATATATATATATAAATTTATAAATTAAATGATGTTTAAATCCCAGCTCTGCCATTGACTAGCTGTGGGACCTTGGGCAAGTTACTTAACTTCTTTAAAGTTCCAATTTTCTTATTTGTAAAATGGAGAGAATGTCTGTGTCTTAAGGTTTTGTGAGTTTTTTAGATGACCCTGTGCATAAAGCTCACAATCCAGTACCTGGAGTATAGTAGTAGCTCAGTAAACAAACAGAAAGCTACAGTAAATGTTCGATAAAAAGACAGCTAAATGGAGAGGTGTGACATTGGGGGCTTGCAGTAGGGACAAGCAGACAAGCCAAGGACCCTTGTGACACAGTAATAAGGGGCAATGTTGCCCCCAGTCACCCCAGGTTTTACTCCTCTGCCCCCAGTGTCCTGTCCTCTCTCCCTGGAGACTTCTCTCTTTTGCTGTTTTAGGAAGTGGTTTTTCTCTCCTCTAGTTACTCTGCCATTGCAATCCCACCTGCTCATAATCCTGTAGACTCCTCAACATTTTCTGGTCTGCCGATGGCACCCTCTTCTTGCTTTCCAGCACCATTAAAGATTTATATTACTTCTTATACTTTTAATGTAATTTCCATAAAAAAATTGGAGGAACGAGACATAGGAAATAACACTTGTCATTCTACCATCTCAGACAAGCATCACTGTGGACATTCTGAACATTTTGTTGCTTCACCTCCCCTCCCAGGGCTGCTCGGAGGCTGTGCTGTTCTCTACCTGAGCAACCCTGGGAAAGGAATTCAGATACACACTGAACTTCAGCCAGGAGGAGAAAGCTGTCCCCTGGTCAATGAATGGCTTGTGAATGACTCGTGAACTGGGCAGTGGCTGTGTCTGCAGGAATTCCTGGGGCCGGGCCAGAGGGTAGGGCATTGGCCACAAGCCCCTGTCAGCCTGGATTTATGGGTTTGGCTTAATGGCCTCTGCTTCAAGCTCTAGTGGTTTTTCAGCTCATCCCTGATCCAGGAGAACATGTAAAGGCCTACTCCACAGAGCCCCGGAGGAACTGCTGATGAATGAGGGAAGAGACGACTGGACCTGAGAGCCACTTCCGGTCCTCCAGCCTCCGCATGGCAGGGAGTCCGGGGATTTGTTCGTGTATTAAATCCAGGTCACAGCTCCTTCCCTGGGTCCCACTCATTCCTTCTGTCCACAGCTACACACTGGGGCATCGTCCATCACATCGACCCGAGCGTCTTACCAGGTCTGTGCTGACACGTCCTGACCACTCTGCCAGGTGTGGGCTCCAGCCCTTCCCGTGTGTTGTCATTGAGCATTCTAAGTGACCCCACAAGGTAGGTATAGTATCACCCCAAATTTTAGAGATGAAGAAACTGAGGTGCGGAAAGGCCTAGTGACTCGCCTAAGGCCGCCCAGCTATTAATGACAGAGCCAGGATTCAAGCCGAGGTGCTATGGCTTCAGAGCCCACCGTGGAAGCTCAGTGCTTCAGCATTAGCACTGCTCTTCTAGATCACCTCTGCTAGTCCTGCCCAGTCGTGACACTCAACAGGCTCAAGATATGCTAGAGGGGAACAACTTGGTCCTGGTGCAAAATTTCCCTAACTTATTGTTATAGGATTCCTTATCTCCAATGCATCATACCCACCACTGCCAGATTAATACTTCTAAAATAGCTCCCCTGCTCAAGAACTCTCAGTGGCTCCCTACTACCTGTAGACCACCCTTTGGCCTGGTATTCAAGACCTTTCAGTTCTTACATATCTTAGCCTAACATTAGCCTTCCTCAGACTCAGCTGCTGTTTGCTCTTTACCTGAAATTTCCTTCCTGAGAAATATCCTACATCATCACCAAATCTGGGTCTTTCCAAATCCTATACGTGGATTTGGATGTAGCAGCAAGATGTATGATCAGAACTAGGCTCTGGAGGGCTTGGTGGAAGTTTCAGCTCTGCTGCTTCCTCCTGGGGCAAGTTTCTTTACCTCTCTGTTTCTTAATCCATATAATAAGGGTTAATACTCAAATTTCCCTCGTAGGGAAATTTCAAGAGTTAAATGAGATAATCTGGGTAAATAATTTAAAATAACGCCTGCCTCTTAATAAACACTACGTATTTAGGTTATAATCTACATCCTTTAGAGTGAGCTCAACACACTTTTTCTAGAAAAGGTCCAATAATAAATATTTCAGGCTTTCCAGGCTGAGACTAATCAACTCTGTTACTATAGCCTGAAAACAGGCCAAGACAAAAAAAAAAAAAAATAGGCATGGCTGGGTGCCAATAAAACTTTATTTAGACAGCCAGTGAGCAAGTTGGACTGCTTCGTATACCATAGCCCGTCAATCCCTGCTTTAGGACTCCCCAGTCTCCTAGGACAGAAATACCACTTCCTACAACTCTGACTACTCTCAGCACCTGAAACAATAGCAACAAAACAACACCCAAAAGGCCCATGGTCAGCTCCACCCCCTGCCTCAGGCACAGGTCAGAGTGGGTAGAAGCAGCATGCACAGTGGGTAAGAACCCCAGCGTTGCAGGCAGAGAAACTCAGGTTTTTAGTTCCAGCTGCACATGCTGTGATCTGGGCCAGTGGTTTCACCCACAGAGTCTCACTTTCCCTCAACTGTAAAAGATTCCAATAATGCAACGACACACACCTCCCATGTGTGTTAAAGAGAAATGGCCAATCAACACTAGAGCTATTATTTTTACTATTTCACACTCACCACCTTCCAGCTATGGATTTGCTTTCATTGTTGTTCATCATCACAACATTGACAACGATGCTTTCCGGGTTACATGAGGGCTCCCCGATACCAGAAGCCCTAGAAGTTCTCTGCTTCCCTCCCAGACTATGAACACATTTGACTAGCTGCCCGGCTGCGTGGCCAGAACTCGGTTTTTACTTACGACTGAGGGACCCCTCCGATCCCGAAGCCCACCAGGCCCCGGAGCACCAGGATCCAGCTGTACACAGGCGCAAAAGCACTGAGGATGCCATAGTATAGGGTCCAGAGCACGCTGATCTTCAGCCCCTGCGGAGAAGGAAGACGCACGTCACAGGGCTTCCCAGCACCTCTCGGTCCCATGGTCCCTGCACACGTCACAGCCACTGACAGGGTGATGCCGAAAGGGCAACACACACACCCTAGGGGATGCCAGGGGTTCTTTGAGTGATTGATGCCAGTTGAGTGGTGGGTGTGGGGAAATTGTGGGACATTCTTGGTTGACACTGAATAACCAAGGCCCAAAGATGCCAGCAGTCCCACAACGCATGAGACCCCACAGGCTTATCCTGTGTCCTATACCATCTCCAAACAAACTTCCCATCTGCCTGTCATGCATCCAAAAACTCTGTTTAGGATTATCTGCACCTTGACCTTCATACTATTTTACAAGTAAACCAGATTCTGGGGGCATCATTTGAATATACTTAATTGTTCAGGAATGCAAATTCCATGTAATCAAAGGAAGATGGTTCTGTTTCACCCGTAACTTTACAAAATTGTTCGTGAAGTCAGTGGCAGCCCGTGTGTGGTGTCAAGGGACATTCACGGGGCTTCTATGGGTCTGTATGAACAGTCTGATCATGCAGATCAGACCTCATTTCAAAATGTCAAATGTGGGCCTCCCTGGTGGCACAGGGGTTAAGTCGCAGCACTATGAAGCTCTCAGCAGCCACCGCAGCACGAGTTTGATCCCCGGCCAGGGAGCTTCCCACATGGCACAGCAGACCTCTCCTGCCTCTCCCACTGCTCTCCTCAGCAGTGTTTTTCCGTGATCTGCCTGTTCTGCTCCCCACTCTGTCTTTGGTGAATCCTCTCAAACACACACCACACCTTTGGCCTATACCCCCGCTCTTATATGCATAAATAAATAAATCCTTTAAAAAATGTCAAATGTAAAGAAAAAGCATCCACAATATTCCGTGAAAATTTAAAATCACAAACCTATTTAAAATCACATATCAATCATGATCCCTTCCTTTTATCATCTAGGAATTGTTATGGGTGAACATTTGCATATTGAAAATAAACTCTGTTTTAGTCATTACCTCCTTTTAAACATTTCTTCCTCATATCATAGTTAGGACATAAAGACTGGCTTCTTTTTTCAAAATTCCATAAAGGGTTATTTTATTATATCTTTGGAATCATTTTTTGGATACTGAAGAGCCATCGCTAACATTTTTATAACTTATTTTAAGTAAGGGGGACATTGCATTTGAACCCCCAGGACACAGCCTGCAACACGAGCACGGAGCCATCCCCAGAGTGTGAAATTTCTCATGGAGTGTGAGAAAAAATTAAGGGTGCACATAATTTAAGATATTACTTTTATATTACAGTATTTCATAGGGTAGAGCGCAAACCTTACAGGAAATTTAGGCCTCCTGAGAACCCTCCTCCCAATTCTGCAGGGTGGATTTGGTCTGCTGTGGACACTTTGGACACGTTGAAGAAAAACTGAAACATACTGCCTTCAATTTTAAAAGCTTAAACTGAATTAAGAGGTGCTAAAGAGGAAGACTGGCCATCAAGCAGATGATTATGGGGTCTTTGGGGACATGAGCTTAGGTGGAGAGAGGATATTTCAAATAACTTTGCATCGTCTTGCAAGAAAGTGATTTCTCTTTCATGCCACCTTCGTTCTTCTGATGATGTCCAAGAGAAAGTGTCCATGGTGCTGCTCTACCTTCCACCTTTTAAAATCACCTGCTGACCTCCCTCCCTAATGGCGGTGGCGGGGTGGGTGGGTGGGGAACCGTGACCACAGGGACTCCAGTGATATCATCTTGTTTTTCATTGCATTTATTTCTTTTTTTAAAGATTTATTTTTATTCATTTATGCATACAAGAACTGGGGTGTAGGCCAGAGGTGCAGGCGGTAAGAGGATTCACCAGAGACAGAGTGGGGAGCAGAACAGGCAGATTGACTGAAATACACTGCTGAGGGGAGCAGCGGGCGAGACAGGAGAGGTCTGCTGTGCCATGTGGGAAGCTCCCTGGCCGAGGATTGAACTCAGGCCGCAGTGGCTGGTGATAGCTTGATAGCGCTGAGACTTAACCCCTGCACTACCAGGGAGGCCCTCATCACATTTATTTTTGTAGACATTTCCTACGTAGGGCAATTGCTACTGATACTCCTTTTCAGAGTCGAAAATTTCCATTTCAAAGACCACACATTTAAGTTAAAAAAAAAAAAGTGGAAGCATCATCCACTTCTCCTTTGGTGAGGAAGGACGTCAGTGTTACGGAGCATGTTGACCTTGGCCTTGAGACCGGCGCTTTGCTATATCTTGAGGAAATCTGATTCAAGACCTGGCCAGGAATCTGTGATTTCATATTATTGGTGCATTCGATGTTTCCCTGAGGGTGGCAGCTTTTCGTAACTTTGCTGCGGCTGAACCAAGGAAGGAGGAGGATTTCTGTGGAAAATGATGAATCTGGGGAAGGTATTGAGGACATGAGGAAGGCTGGGATCTTTCGAAGTGCAAAGTGATTTTAGAACATCAAGAACTTCTTTGGCTTGACGTCCATGGATTTTTGCCACTGACCTGTGTCCCTGAATGATGAAGCATGGGTGGGACTAAGGAAGGCATTCTTGTGAGAAAGAATTAGCAAGTTAAAAAACAAACAGGTTGACATCGAGAAAGATATTAAGTACACAAGAGAACTGCTGGGGCAGGAATTATTAACGATGACGAAGCCCTGGACCCACTGCAATAACAGTCAAGCAATATTCTGCACCCCTGAGGAAGGAAGGAAATTAGTACCTGCCACACATACACTTAAATCCTTTCTATTGGCCTTAGCTCACTTAATAGAGATGTTCTTCCTTAGAACCCAAGGAGTCTTGACTCAGAAACAGGATATAATTAGCAGCAGAGAAAATAGAAGGTAAGAAGGGAAACAGCAAGAGAAGAGGGGAGGGGAGAGAGAGGGCACCCAGACTAAGGCCCTGGAGCGGCAAGAATGGCACCAGGAAGCACGGGCTGTCACGGAGCTGCGCGGACAGGTCTAAAGGGAGGGCATTCTGGAGCCCTCGGTGGCTTTTTAGGCTTTTTATTGGTCTCCTATAGATAGACAACCAGGTGCAGGGCAGGCAATGGGGCCCGGGGGCCGGGATGCTGGCAGGCTCCCCAGCCCCCGGTGAATCTTCACCTTTTCGGGCTCTCTGTGGCATCTCATGATCTCTCTGCTGTACCCCGAATGGTCCTCTGCTCCATGCTCTGTTCTCTGCTACTTCTGCTTCAGACACTCAGTCTTGGCTCAGGTGTGCCCACTTACGCACACCCACATGCTTCTTCAGGTGCCCACCATCAGGTATGCATGTAGGCCTGCAGAGGTCCATCATTGAGGGGAGGGCGGAAAAACCTGATCATTTTCTCGTTTTCCCTACAGGCCCTCTAGGGAGGCAAGCTGTCCTGGCGAGCCCCCTGGGTAACCCCACACCAGGCAGCAAAGACAGGCTCTCTGACCTGTCCTATTCATCACAGAGAGCTGCAGCTGGCTCTGAGTTTGCCTGCTGATGCCAGGGCACTCCAGCTGCCCTGAAACAGGGACTCGGCAATCGCTTGTAAGCAAACTGGCCTGGCAATTACAAAGCCACGCGCACTGCCAGCAAGCCCCATGTAAGCATAGCTCTGAGACTCTCCAGAAATGTCTCCTGAGCCTTTGGGTTTCTCATTAACTACATTTGTCAAACTGCCTAACACCTGTTCTGCCTTTTAGGTTGTTAGTCTCTCCCTGCCTCTCTCCTCCCTCCCTCCCTTCTACGTCAACATCCATTTATTGAGCATCCCCTGTATGCTGGAGATAGATGCATAGGCATTATACCTTCATTGGTTTGTTTAGTCAACAATAAGCATGTACTTAGTGTCTGCTGTATGCCAGACACTAAATATATGGATATATATTATTCATTCATTCATCTATTCATTTTATAAATATTGAACACCTGCTGTGTGTTTGGCACTAGAGGAACTGATATAATTTATTCATTTGTTCAATATGCATGTATTGAGCACCTTTTGTGTGCCTGGCAGTCTAGGTACTGATAAATATTATTTTTTTAAACTAAAGTGTCAGTTGTTTACATGTCTATGTAGCTTTGGGGTATATTTTCACACCTCCATATTTGCACAAGCTTCATTCAGCCTCCACAAAACTAATGTCTATTAGCCATTTATTCCTCCATTCATGCATTAATTGCCTGCTGTTTGCATGACAGCTAGAGACCCCCCCCTCTTCCTTCCTTCCCCCTTTTCTTCTATTCTTCTCCCTCTCTCAAATTCTTACTCTGTTCTTTCTTCTAACCAGAAAATCGCTAAAGAAGTGACTCACACCTTCCAGAAACAGGAAATGAGCGGGAAGGTGGATGGGGGCAGTGTTTGGAGAGCTCACGCCCTAAGGCCAGAGAAATCCCCTCTCAGTTCACAGGAAGGGAAAAGAAACAGCTTCCATTCTTTTTGCCAGGCCCGGAGAGGACTTTTCGAACCAACCTCTCCAGCCCCTAAAACCAAGATCCTCCGGGCTTCTACGGGTCTGGGGAGTTTCCCAAACTTGCTACCTCCAGCCCAGCCATAGCCCCTTCTCGGCATCTTATTAGTCAACATCTCCCGAGTGCCTACTGCCCATGTGTTTCCTCTCTCATCCGGGTAGGACAGGCTGCAGCTGGAGTCACTTCCTGTACCGCATGGTTCAAATATTCATTCACTGATTGAGAGGGCATCCAGCACGCAAGCCACTGGCGTCATGATCAGACTAGACTCGTAAGAGGCAGCCCTGCCGTGCAAACTGGGTGGACTTGGGCAAGTCGCCCCTCACTGTGACTGTTGCCTCCTCTCTGACATCAGAGGGACAATGATGCCTGTTCAGCACTGTTGCTGTCACGACTGGGTGAGTGGACCTCTGCATGATCCTGGACAGTGACCGACACGCCGGGCACTGCTTTATTTTCAGTCCATGGCTTGCTATTTGCAGTGGCTCTTGCCCCCAGTAGTTCTCAGAGTGGGTCCCTAGAAGAGCAGCACCAGCGTCACCTGGGAACTTGCTAGCGATGCCATCACTGCAATGCCAGCTGGCAAGTGTCTGGTGCCTGGGGTGTGCCTGGCATTGCACAAAGCCCCTCACTCTCATGACCTTGATGAACCCTCTGGGGTAGATTGTTTTTCTTTATACTTATGAAGAAAGGATGCCCAGAGAGGTCAATTCACTTGCCCAAGGTCACACAGCCAGGAGTGAGAGTCAGGAATGAACCCAGGGCCACCTGACTCCAGAGCCCAAGCCCTTAACCACGACATCGCCCTGCCTTTGAAGGAACCGCAGGCTGATGAGGAGAATCCAAGGAAGAGAACGTCAAAGTCAGCTGGGAATGGCATCACCCCCCCTCCGCCCGCCCCCAAGCTCCATCCTGCTGGGACTGAGAGATGAGCCACTTTAGTGCAAGAAAGCTGATGCCTTTACTACCCTCCACAGCCCCCAGCCTCGTGTAAAGGGAGGGGAGTGCCAAGGAGACTAAGTGGCTACCACTAGAGTTTTCTACTTCCTGAGATTCACTTCACATGGCCCCACTGGGCATGGGCGATCTCAAGAGCCCACAAACGCTCTTCCCCTCGCACGTCAGCATAGCTCTCAACGAAGCCTCCCAAATGTTCATGCGGCTCAGGTTTTGCTACTTGTGAGCTTCATGATGGAGAGGACCCCAGACGACACGTAGGTAGGGGAGCAGCCTTACTGTTTTCCGGCCATACTGATCCGAGATGTTTCCCCAGAGGGTGGAGCTGGACATCATGCCGACAAAGACCACCTGCGTGGAAAGACAGGTCCTGTTAGTGACACGGAGCAGGGAAAGGACGTGGCAAATGAGACCTGCGATGTCACACCTTGGTAACATCAATGAGGCAACGTCAGGGCTGTTCTGAGCACCATTTAAACCTCACAGCAGTCCAAAGGGTGGGGGCTGTGGTTATCCCCATTTTTCATCTGAGGAAACTAGATTCCTAGATGGGAGTCAGTGAGTTCACCTGGCCAGGCTCACACAGGGAGAAGACTGGAATCAGTTAGTCTGGCTGCAGTGTGAGCATTCTAGCAATTTCTCACCATACTGACATGTCCTGCCCCTTTGCTAAGAAAGCACCAAAGGTTGCAAGGGAGAGTTTGGGGAGCAAAAAAAACAGGCAGACATGAGGTTGGGATGGGCACTGCAAGTTATGCATGAGAGGAAGCATTCTAGTAGTGCCCACTGTGTGCCAGGCACAGTCATTGAACAGCTGGTGAGGTTTGGTTCGTCGTGCCCATTTTATAGATGGTGAGCCTAAGACTCCGGGTGAAGCGAACTGCTCAGCATTTAGGGGCAGGGAGACCAGAGTCAGGCCTTAAAGCAGGTAGGCTGGCTAGGGCTCCCATCACTGTGCTCTCTCCTTCCCTGGGCACTCACCATGTGCCCACACCACGCTAAATACTTACGCACAGTACCCAAGACCCAAAGCATTCCTGCAGGCATGACCTAAAAATGGGCTCCACATGGGGCTTGATCATTTTTAACCAAATTAGAGGAGAGTCTAATCAAGCCGTGGGCAAATCAGATCACTAAAAAATCACTTTTCCTAGGCGACTGCCGTGTGCTCTCTGGCAATAACAACTTGGAAGTTTTTGCAAAAAAAATCAAGTGGCACTATTTTATTTTAAAGATTGATTGATTGATTGATTGATGCAAAAAGAGCTGAGGTGTAAGTCAGAGGTGTGGGGAGGTGAGAGACAGAGTGGGGAGCAGAACAGCTGGATCTATTGAAATACACTGCTGAGGGGAGCAGTGGATGAGGCAGGAGAAGTCTGCTGCACCATGTGGGTCAGCTCCCTGGCAGGGGATAGAACTCAGGCCACCTTGGTGATAGCGCTGAGACTTAACCCCTGTGTCACCAGGGAGGCACTCAAGAGGCATTATTTACTGAGTCATTGCAAAACTCATTCAGTTCCCCTCCAAACTTTCTGTATGTGAACAAAGCTTTTCATCGTCCTATCCGTTCAGTAAAAATAAAAACTAGAAATAGAATTGCTGCTGAACCCTGTCTCATTTTAGTAATAAATAATCATCCAAGAATTCATGATGGAGCTAGGAAACATACCATAGCACTCAAACAAGTTTAGTTCTGCTTGACAATTTACCAAAATGAATTACATCTCTCTTTGATCCACCGCATGGTACTAAAAATTATCATGTAACTCAATAAAGGAGAAAAATTTTAATGTTTAGAGCCTTCTGATCTCAGAAAATTAAAAACAATAACTTAAAATGATTGTGACAGATATACTTTGTCACAAAAAATGACAGGCTGACAAATGAAATGCTTTCAAGTAAAGTATCACCATGAGAGAAAATTGCAAGGAGAAAGACAATAAAACCTTTCTTCCCAAGATGAAAGTGAGACAACGCAAGTTTCCAAATGCCTCTGATGGGCCTCCGTGGTGGCCTAGGGGTTAAGTCTCAGCACTATCTCCACTACCTTCTGTTCTATCCCCAGCCAGGGAGCTGACCCACATGGCGCAGCAGACCTCTCCTGTCTCCCAGCTGCTCCCCTCAGCAGTGGATTTCAGTGGATCTGCTTGTTTCGCGCCCCACTCTGTCGCTGGTGAACCTTCTCATCCCCTGAACCTCTGGCCTACACCCCAGTTCTTGTACACAAAAATTAAATAAATCACACACATATGACTTAAATGTTAAAAAATATGACCCTGAAGAGCTGAAATATATTTTTAAACAGATGGTGGTGGGGATCAGAGAAGTATTTCAATCCCATTAGACACATTTAATAAGTGACCACATAGTTTTATTTAATTTTTAATATGTTAATATTAAATAAATAATATTAAATAAATTATATCATCTGCAAGCTACAATTTTTTAAAGATTTATTTATTTATGCATACAAGAGCTGGGGTGTAAGACAGAGGCACGGCAGTGAGAGGATTCACCAGAGATAGAGTAGGGAGCAGAACAGGTGGATCTACTGAAATACACTGCTGAGGGGAGCAGCAGGCAAGACGGGAGAGGTCTGCTGTGCCATGTGGGAAGCTCCCTGACCGGGGATCGAACTTGTGCTGCAGTGGCTGCTGATAGCTTCATAGTGCTGAGACTTAACCCCTTGCACCACCAGGGAGGCCCTGCAACCTACGATTTAATATCCATTTTGAAATTTGTGAGGGTCCTGGGGGTTGCATGGTTTTTACACAATTCTTTTGCAGATTACCTACTGCATGAGCGTGCAAGATGACTGTCTCTTGGCAAGGCATTGCCTTACTCGTGCTAAATTATATCCTTGTATCAAAAGCACTAAGCATCCCCCCAACACCCAGTCCCCTATTTTCTCTCCTTTCAGGGAGAGATGCAGGAGCAGCAGAGCTGTGCCACACCGCAGGGGTCGGTTCACCTTGCCCGTGTGCCAACTCAGCCTCTGTGTACTTGATGCAATTAAGCTACTCCTGCCGCGCTCTAACTTTCTCATGGAAAACATGGTCAAGGAACTTCAGGGCTTTCCCTCCTTCATGAGCCCAAGCTTTGAACCTCAGGAGGGTAGGTAGCCAGGGCAGGGGCGGGGGCAGGGGCTCTGAGTCAGCTTGGATCTCAAGTCTGACTGCCACTTATAGGCTCTGTGACTTTGGGTAAGCCAGTGCCCCTCTCTGATCCTTAGTTTCCTTATCTATAAAAATAGGGAGAATAATAGCCCCTTTTTCCTGAAGTTTAAAGAAGTAAGGTATGCAGGGCCTCCCTGGTGGCACAATGGGTGAAGTTGTAGCACTATGAAGCTATCCAGAGCCACTGCAGCAGAGTTCAATACCCGGCCAAGGAGATTCCCACATGGCACAGCAGACCTCTCTTACCTTGCCCGCTGCTCCCCTCAGCAGTGTATTTCAGTAGATTTCCCTGTTCTGCTCCCCACTCTGTCTCTGGTGAATCCTCTCACCCCCCCCCCACCTCTGGCCTACACCCCAGTTCTTGTACGCACAAATAAATAAATCTTAAAAAAAAAAAAGAAGTAACGTGTGCAAAATCTTTAGCACAGAGCCTATCATATCACATTGTATAAACGGGTTGTCATGAATCAATGGCAAGTGACCAGGAAGGCCCCAAGTTGCAGAACACAGCCCCATGGGTTTGCTTTAGGGGGTACCAGTGAGAAGAAGGGAGAAAGAAGTGCATTTACTCAGCCCCTCTAGAGCGCTAGGCACTGTATGCATTTTGTTGCCCATCTGCAGAAAAAGACATCGTCACTGTTGCTATGGCAGGGGGTGACTTAGAGCCCTCAAGGCCATACATCCAGGAGGAAACTAAACCACAAGACAGGTGTATGTGCTAATGAAGCACCTCCCATTGAGCTACACAATATCATTGCCAATATCAGGCCTGGTTGCCTAAGGCAACCAGAACAGTTGTCCAGAGAAAAAAATAGCATTCTGGGAGGTGTTCCTAGTTAGCAATTCTTCCACCACTGACTAGGCTGTGTGAACTTGGGCAAATGACTTAACCTCTCTGTGCCTCATTTGCCTGAGTGAACAATAGCACCCAACTCATAGGGCTGTGAGAATTAAAGATACATGTATATTCTGCATATATTGTCTGCAATGTAAGTAAAGCTTTTGCACAGTAAGTGCTCAATACACATTAGCTTTGGGGCATATCATCATAACCCCCTTCCTCAGCCCATTGTCCATTGTCCTCTCTTTTAGAAGATTGCGGCTGAACTCCTGCCAAAAATTGAGGGTTCTACCTCACTCATGTTCAAGTCTTATTTATTGACCACCTGTGTGCCAGGCGCTGTGTTGTCCCCAAACCTCATAGCACGCTTGTGCAGGAAGCACTAGCATCCATCCTTCCATGCAGGAAAGTAAGATTAAAAGGTTTCGGTGTGTGCTCAGAAGGGTTCCAACTCCCCAGGATTAAGCAGGATGTCTGGGACCCCCAGGTAACCACACCCCCTGTGTGGAGCAGAGTTGGCTGCAAGGCTGGTGGGGAGGGGAGAAAGGGAAGCTGAGGTCACAGTATTTCCCAGGGCTTAATTCTTTTCTCCTGAGCCTTGGCACCCGCAGGAAGAGGGGGACACCCAACAGAACACCACAGGGGCTAGTACTGTACACAACAGGAAACACTCCCTGCTGCCTACCGAGGTCAGCAATGCCACCTGCCAGCTGGGCAGCCGCCACTCACAGTGCAGCTGGGGCGCGAGGATGCTCAGGATCATCATTTCCATGGCATCAGCCATCTGCAGGGAGGAAGCGGACATCGTCAGGCTAGGATGCTGCCCAGCACCTGGGGCGGGCCACGGCCAAGTGCATGGGCCCAGAGAGCAAAGGGAGGAAACCCCTTTTCTACCACCTGCTGAGTGTCCTAGCCACACATCAAAATACTGAAAGCTCTTGTAGTTCCAATAGTGTGGGACCACGTGGCAATTGAAGGGTGTTTAATATTCCTTATGTGTATGTGTGTGTTCCCATATTTAAAAGAATAGCACACTCCCGAATAAAGTGGGAAGACATCTCTAAAATCTGAGGAAATCGTTTCGATAGAGACAACGATCTTTTCTCTTTAGTTCCTTTGAAGACTAGTTTGTCTTCGGTTTATTGGTCATGGTCCTATAGGTGGAATTGGCAACAGATTAACAAGTGAGACCTTTTCATATGTTAAGACTTATTAGGAAGTCCCAGTAACTAGGACCTTTACGGTACTAGACAGATACACAATGGAACAGAAATGAGAGCTGAGAAGCAGATCTGGGAGGCCTTGAAAATGTGATAGAAGATTAAGGTGGCTTTTCAAATCAGTGAAGAAAATGATACCGGGACATTGTTGAGCCATTTGGAAAAATAAGTGTTACATCGCCATTGGCACTATTCACAAAAGTCAATTTCATTTGTATTAATGATCTAGATGTGTAATTTACAGAGTAGGGGATTTTACTGAGATGCTGAGCCCCTTAAAGCAGAAGACACATTTTGTCTGTATGTGTTTTTTTAGGGAGCACGCCACTGATGATATAATAATTTCATAGTAGCCTGAGCTCCCCAAAGAGTTAAGAACCACTTATTCGTCTGAATCTTCAATTCCGCCTTGAGGGCAGTCTCCAGCCATACTAGGTACCTCTTTCTCCCACACCCCCCAGCACAGACCTTTGCTATCACCAGGATCACTCAACATGAGCTTTGATTAAGCAAAAGCTCCAACTGTCCTTCCTTCTAGACCATGGGAACCCAGCTGAGCAGCATGGAGGCTCCTTGGAGACTGAATGTGAGCTCACTGCCCCTCACCCCTGAAATACTTGCCCACGCCAAGCCGGTGAGAACAGACAGCTTCCACTGAAATTTTCCAAAGCCAATGGCTTCTACCGCATCTTCCACCATGAAAGTATCTGGGAGGGAGAGAAGGGGAGGGGAGGGGAGGGAGGAATGAGTATATCTTGCACTTGTCCTAGTGGGCATGTGTGTGCGGGTCCCCAGTCAAGCTCATAAAAGGCAGCACATACAGTTTCTAGAACTTAGCCTAGAAAAAGATTCCAGCAAGTGTGAAGAGATACATTGCTACAAAATCCACGGTATCATTGTTTACCAAGAAAACTGGAAGACCAGAACGCCTGTCAACAGGGAGTCGATTAAATAAATTTATTTATATATAAAAATTACTATATAACCACATAATGAAATATAATCCAATTGTTAAAAAGAATCTGCAGCTTTAGAAAGATGTGCGCAGCATATTGTTGATTAAAGTTAAAAAGAAAGCAAGATGGACAACAAAATATTTTGTATGGTTTTATCCTCAAAAATGTGTATGTGAGTGTGTGGCTTTGGAGACCCATATAGGCATAGGAGGCCCACAGAACTTAAAACTATGGTTTCAGGGCCTCCCTGGTGATGCAATGGGTTGGGTGCAGCACTGTGGAGCTGTTGGCAGCTGTGGTGCGAGCTTGAGACCCGGCTGGGGAGATTCCCACATGGCGCAGCAGACCTCTGCTGCCTTGCCCGCTGCTCCCCTCGGCAGTGTATTTCAGTCAATCTGCCTGTTCTGCTCCCCACTCTGTCTCTGGTGAACCCTTGCACTGCCCCATACCTCCGGCCTGCACCCCAGCTTGTGTGCATAAACAGATAAATCTTAAAAAAAAAAAAAAAACCCTGTGGTTTCACTATTGTTGCCTTTGGAGAGAGGAAGGGAGCGATGGCATGAGAATTTAACTTTGTTCCTTTCGTAATTATTTCCATAGTCAGGGGAAAAATAGCTACTTTTTAAAAGGTAAAACTATATGTATAGGGAGATGGAAAGATGGGTCCAGGCTGTATCAGGTGAGCAGGGCGACCTGGGGAGAAGTGTGTGCCATAACATCAGCCTCTCTGATAGACGTCTATACGCGTGTGCATGCTGTGCGGGGTTACTGAGTGCCCACGAACTGAGAACAGTGTCCTCTTTAAGAGTAACCACCTGACTTTGTACATTTTTATAATATCGGCATGCTTTCCAAATGAACACAGACAAAAAAAATGATATAATTTGCAAGCTAATGAGTGTTTTTGAAAAATTCTAAAAGATTAAATACAATGTGGTACATTGGAGCTTGTTACGGAATAGGAGAAGCTGGTTAAATCTGAATCAAGTCTGGAGCTCGGTAAATAGGACTGTGCCTGTGTGAATTTCTTAGTTTTGACAAATGGACCCGGGTTAGGGAAAATATTAACTTTAGGGGAAGCTGCATGAAGGGCACGGGGGAATGCTCTTAACTTTCTTTTCGACTTTTCGGTAAATCTAAAAGGACTCCAAGGTAAAAAGTCAACTACAAGATAAAAATTCTAAAGGAGTGTCCTGGGGGGCATTTCCGTGGGTTGCCTTGGAGACTCTCACAGCCCTGTTGGGAGTCATCATCCTTTGGGAATTTCAAGCACAGGCCTCTTTAATCAATTATAATCTCCGCAAGTGTGAGCTGGTGTTAACCACACTTGCAGGGTCTGGCTTCCTCCAGCAAAAATACTCGGGGGAGGCTTTACTGGGGCCCTGCACTGGTTGATGGGCATTATCTCATTCCGTGTCTGTCACAGCCATGTGATTTAAGGCCCAGCCTGAGCCCCTTGGCAGAGAAGGGCATGCTCAGTGGCACACACACTGAAGATTCCAGACCCAAGTCAGCCTGAGAGTGAAGCCATGGTTCCTAGCCACTGCCTCTCTACGTCCCCAGTCATGGCTTCCTCAGTTCTGCCAACCATGAGCCTTGAGTTCAAGTCACTAACCCTCTCCTGATGGGAACAGGAGGTCTTTCACGGATGCATGGAATGTTTTTGCCCATCGGCACCAGGTGGTGAGAGGAGACCGGGTCCCATAGCACTGCTGCAGATCTCCTGTTTGACTAGCTCCACTCCAGCGAAAACAAGGCACTGGGCAATACGGTGGACTCGGAGGATGAGTGCCTGGGTGTAAGATCAGTTTGGCTTATTTCTAGCTGTGAGGCTCTGGGCAAGATACTTCACCGTTCATGCTTCAGTTTCCTTTCTTGCAAATTGGGGAAGGCGATCCTAATAGTGGCAATTGGAACTGTTGCGAAGAATAAATGTGTAATGTGTGTAGAGTGCTTAGAGCAGTGTTGACATAGAGCAAGTAGTCATGTTGGCTGCTCCTATCACTATTATTATCATTCCCATCACCACCTCCATCATCATTGTCATCACCACATTCATTGTTATCACCATCACCGCCACCACTGTCATCATCACCACCATCTCCACCACCACCACCAGCATCACCATCACCATCATCACCACCACCACCTCCATCGTCACCACATCACCACCACCACCATCATCACCACCACCACCACCGTCATCACCACCATCACCACCACCATCACCACCACCACCACCACCATCATCACCACCATCACCACCACCATCACCACCACCACCATCACCACCATCACCATCATCACCACCACCAGCATCACCAGCATCACCAGCATCACCACCACCACCACCATCACTGCACTTGTCCTCATCACTGTGCTGCCATCCTCAGCCAAGTGTTGAGCAGTGATGCTGACTGGCAGGGATTGTGACGTAACCTTAGCTGCTGAAGTAAGCCACATAGCAGCCCACTCTTTCATTGTCACCCCTGCGCCCTCCCAGCCCTAACCTGCCCCTTCAGGAGTTCCCTCTGACAGTGCCACTTAGGGAAGAAACCCTGGCATTTCAGAACCCCTGTCTGTGTCCCACACTGATGCCCCAACTGCAGTGCCCCTCACCATCAGTGGGATTGGCAAACTCCTTGGGCACAGCTGCCCCATCATCCAGCTCGACAGCCTCTAGGCCAGCACGGACCCCTTCGATCTGGACCTCATGCTCTCCTGAAGCCGTGTCGTCCTCTGACCTCGCGCTCTCACCTGTGCGCCGGAACTTCACCACCCTGGAGGACAGAGAAGATCGGGACACGATGGTGAATTAATGGGGTGGGGTAGGAGTGACAAGTTGAAGAGTCCTGTGACAGTGTCATTTGGGGAAGAAACCCTGGCACTTCAGAACCCCTGACTGTGTCCCAAGCTGATGCCCCAACTGCCGTGCCTCCTCACTATCAGTGGGACTGGCAAACTCCTTGGGCACAACCGCCCATTATCCAGCACAACAGCTTGAGCCCTGCACAACTCCAGGGGCCCCCTAGTCACATGGGCGGCTCTGCCAATGAGGACAGCTTTGTTTTAGACCTGGTTATGTTACCGGAACCAAGCTGCCTTAGCAGTGGGAGCCTGCAGGAGCGGTGGGGCCTCTTACTCCGCTGCTCCAGAGCAGTTGTGGCAGTTACTCCTGCCCAGTAACTGCCGTTTTGAATTGACCAATCAGGTGCTAGGAGCTGATGGGTAGGCCTGCTGCTCCACCATAAGTCAGTTATGGCAGTTGCTCCCGCCCAGTAACTGCCGTTTTTGAATGGACCAATCAGGTGCTAGGAGCTGATGGGTCAGTCCAGTCAGCTCCAGGATTGAAAATGGTCCAATCAGACTTGTGGATGGTACTCTGGGAGAGGATATAAGCCAGGATTGGAGGGATCTGAAGGAGGGAGGGAAAGAGAAGAACAGGAGAAGACGACAACAACACCAGCCCCCAGGAGAAGACGATGGTTCCAGACTCCGAAGAGAGAAGAAAGAAGTCCGTTCCTGGCCGCTGAGGAAGAAAGAAGAAAAGAAGCGTCCAGCAGCCGCCCTCCGAGCAGAAAGAGAAGCTGAAGGACTTTGCAGAGACTGGGCCTCCGGGCCTGTCTCTGACGTAGCCCAAAAGGAGCCCCAGAGGCCCTGGGCCTGGGGTCTCAGAGGCCTGTTTGTGGGTCTGACCCAGCACCTCCCAAGGAGCTGCCGTCCCCAATGAGTTCCGGGGGAGGTGGCCGCCACTGGAGGATGCAGTGATCTCTGTTTCCCCCGTTTGTAAAATAAACCCCATGTTGGTTGTTCCTGTAGCCTGAAGTCTCCTGCAATTGTGCGCGCGGGGGAGACCCACAGACAGTGCCCTGTGCTCTCATCAGGCGCTGGCCTTTCTTGTTTTTGGCCTTTTGAGGCTTTTTGGCGGCTCTTGCCTCAGAGCCTGGGCATTTGTGCCCTGTCCGCCCCAATTTCAGTTACTCTTAGGAAGCATGTGTGCCTCAGAATTTACACTCTCCTGTCATATCTAACAGGGGGAGCAACTGATCACCCAAGGGTTACCGGATGCCCACAGAAAGCAGATGCCAACGTTTTAACATTGGGAGAATCCACATTAAAAAGTCAGATTCCTGATTGTAAGACAGTCTCTTACGGAAGACTGTCTGGCCATCCAAGGCCCACGCTCCTTTAAGGGAATAGTGTGATCAGACCTGCGCAGCCTTGAGATGAGACACTACACTTTCTCTGCCTCTCCAAATTACCTCCGGCCCTGAGGGCCTCTTGCCACTTGTCATTACACTTACTCAGTGTTCCTCTCACTTGGCACTTTGGCCCATTTGCCTGGCCCTGTAGGCGTTTGAGTTGGAGACTCCATGGATTCCACTCTCAATGGGAAACCTAGCCTGGACCATGCGGATTCTTGTTACTCTGGGAGATGACATGATTTCTCTGAGCAGCAATTTCTTCATCAGAGACTTGGGCAAAATTATCCATCTCCTTCCAATTTGCTCACCCCCAAACATAAACTCCTGCCCTCAGCAGCCTTGTGCTGGGTCTCAGGGTCGTGGCCGTCACAAGACATGTGTTCCAGCATTCCTGGCCACACAGGAGAGAGACACATAGAATGAGCAAAGCCCATTTCTATCAAGACTTAGAATAAAAAGGCTGGGACAGAATGGGCCTGAATGGCAGAAAGCTACATGAGCAGCAGGAGGGCAAATCTGGGCAGTGTTTGCAAAGACAAAAATGGAGAAAAAGCGAAGATTAAAAAATTACTATTATTATTCATTAACTCTTGCATTGTTCTATGTAGTTCACCAAAGAGTCACTGGTGCTCTGGAACAGAAAGGGGAACTCTTGAGAGTTTGGAAACATAAGGAACATGTCCTGCCTGTGATATTGTAAAAGGACAGATGAAGCCACAGCAATTTTGTGAGTACCTGAAATCCAACTCACTGGCAAAGCTGGGTGTGGAAAGCTCAAGTGGCCAGCTCATCCTGGGGTCCAGCATGGGGTCTGCAAGTGGACTGGCCAGGGTGGAAGCCTGGAGCCAAAACTCTGTCCTTTCTACCATCACCACCACCTCCATTAGCATCACCACCTCCTTCATCACACCAGCTTTGCCGCCACTAGGAGCATCTAGCTTGCATTCTCTGCCAGGTCTAGGTGTTGTGGCCCACACATTCAAATTACACCACAGCTCTCCAAGGTTGATATGAGTCCCACCACTCCACACACAAGAAAACAGAGGCCCCAGAAGTCGTGTGATTTGCCCACAATCACATAACTAAAGAGGCGAGGAGCCAGGGTTCAATCCCTAGTCTGATTAAAAATCTTGTGTCCCTATACAAAAATGAACGACAAAGAAAATAATTTTTTTTAAAGATTTATTTATTTATACATACAGCTGGGGTTCAGGCCAGAGGTGTGGAGTGGTGAGAGGCTTCACCAGAGACAGAGTGGGGAGCAGAACAGGCAGATCAGAAATAACACTGCTGAGGGGAGCAGCGGGCGAGGCAGGAGAGGTCTGCCGCACCATGTGGTATTCTCCCTGGCTGGGTGTCGAACTCGCATCGCTGATGCTGACAGCTCCACAGCCCAGCGCTTAACCACTGCGCCACCAGGGAGGCCCGAAGAAAATAATTTTTAAAAAAGCCTCATGTCCCTGGTCAAAGATAAGATACCACCTCTCCAAACCCTTCCATGGGTCCTCATTCACTGTATTCTATTTTCATAAATATGTTTTCTTTAGAAATATTTAAAGCATATAAAAAGATCTGGATTACAATGAGAGCAGTATGTTTGCTTCTACTATCCAGCTTCAGGACTGAACACCACTGCTAGGTTGAGCCTCTTGAAATTGTCAACATTCAGTCATCATTCCATGAAGCCAACAGGTCTCCTTCCTGACCTCCTCTCTCACATCTTCATAGGAAATACTCATTCTTGATCAGGAGTCTTTGCAGGCATCATTATTTGATTTAATTCCCACAATAATCCTGAGATGTCATTCTTATCAGCCTCACTGGATAAGATACAGATACAGAAATTCACAGGGAGCCTCAGTTTACCTTGTCTCTCGGGTATAATAATTATATCAGAGATCAGTTTCCCTAGAAGCAGAACATTAGATGGCGTTCTTCTTTGGTAAAAATATACATACCATAAAATTTATCATTTTAACCATTTTTAAGTATGCACTTCTGGGGCATTAATTACATTCACATTGATATGCTACCATCACCACCATCGTTTCAGAACTTTTTTGTCTTCCTAAACTGAAAAGTTGTACCCAGTAGATACTCTCCATTTGCCTTTACCTAATCCCTGGAGATCATTATTCTACTTTCTGTCTCTATGAACTTGACTACATATAAATGAAATCATACAATACTTACCTTTCTGTGACTAACTTATTTTGCTTAACATAATATCTTCAAGGCATTTATGTTGCAGCAAGTGTCAGAATTTCCTTCCTTTTTAAGGCTAAATAGTATTCCATTGTATGGATAGACCACATTTATCTAATGCATTCATCTATCAAGGGATGCTTGGGTTGCTTCCACCCTTTGGTTACTGTGAATAATGTTGTTACGATGTACAACTATCTACTTGAGGGGCCTCCCTGGTGGCCTAGGGGTTAAGTTTCAGCACTATCAGTGCTACAGCCTGAGTTCAATCCCCAGCCAGGGAGCTAACCCATATATGGCACAGCAGACCTCTCCTGTTTCACCTGCTGCTCCCTTTAGCAGGGTATTTCAGTAGATCTGCCTGCTCTGCTCCCCACTTTGTATCTGGTGAATTCTCTCACTGTGCCCCCCACCTCTGGCCTACACTCCAGTTCTACACAAAAATAAATAAATGAAATATTTAAAAAAAAAATCTATTTGAGTCCCTGTTTTCACTAATTCTGGGTATATATCCAGAAGTGGAATTGCTGGATCATATCATAATTCTATGTTCATTTTTTTTTTAGGAATCTTCGTAAGTTTCCCACATTTTATATTCCCACCAATAATGCACAAAGGTTCCAATTTCTCTTCATCCCTACTAACACTTATTACAAAATTTTCGATAAAAGATATGAAATGTTATCTCAATGTGGTTCCTATTTGCATTTCCCTAATCTTTTTATATGTTCATTTACCATCTGTATATCTTCTTTTGAGAAATATCTGTTCAAGTCCATATTTTAATCAGATTTTTTTATTTGTTGCTGAGTTTTAGGAATACTTTCTGACCTCTTCTCTCACATCTTCATAGGAAATACTCATTCTTGATGAGTATTTTATTCTGTTGATTTTCCTTTGATCCACAAAAATTTTAAATTTTGATATAGTGAAATTTATCTATTTCAAATTTTGCCTGTGCTTTTGGTATCACATTCAAGAAACTAACCAAATCAAATGTCATTAAGCTTTTCCCCTATGTTTTCTTCTAGGAGTTTTATAGATTTAAGTCTTTGACCCATTTTGAGCTAATTTCTATATATGGTATAAGAAAAGCTTCCAATTTAATTCTTTGCATGTGAATATCCCATTTTTCCCAGCACCATTTTTTAAGATTATCATCTCCCCATTAAAAACTCTGGCATTCTTTTAAAAAATCTCTTGACCATATATGTGAGGGTGTATTTCTGGGCTCTCTCTTCTATTCTATTGGTCTAAGTCTTTCCTTAGGCCAGTGCCACACTGCTCTCATTATTATAGCTTTGCAGTAAGTTTTGAACTCATCTTACTCTTATTTTTCAAGTTGTTTTGGCAATATGAGGTCCCTTGTGATCCCATATGAATTTTAGGATGGACTTTCCTATTTCTGCAAAAATTAGATAAGAGTTCTTGTGCCAGTGATTTATTGAGGAAGTGCTCTCTAGAGAAACCCATTGGGAAGTGAAGGAAGCAGGATAAGGGTTGGGGGGAAAGCTAAGGATGTGGTTTCTGCTGAAACCTAATATCATGAGGGGCTCTGGGGTGTGAATTTTACCACCAAGTCTGTCCCACAAAGTGGTCTGAGGGTTGAGCTTTCATTAGTCAATCACTGGCTGTATCAACCCAGGTATGAAAGGCACAACCTCCAGGCATCACCAGGTAAAGCAGCTCCCTTTAGCCAAGGGCAATCCTCTAGAGACAACTGCAGCTGTGAGTTGTAAGCAACCAAGACTAGCAATAGCCGGGGGATTCACCAACCTGGTAAAGGAGATTTAGGATGGACACCAATGATACTTGCTACCAGAAAAAAAGTTATTATACAAACATTTTAAATCTCTGTCCACTGTGAGGGATTAATCATTGAATCATTCTCTTAAGCTCTGAGGACAATAGCCTTTAAAACATACAGATCTTTACTGAGCACTTGCAATCTGCTAAGTTATGCCATAAGCTTTTTACATTAACTCCTATTACTCTGATAATCAACCTGTGAATTAGATACTATCATTTATCCCCACTTTGCAATGAGGAAACAATTGATCAGAGAGGTAAAAGCACTTGCCTAAGATCACACCGTAGCTGGAGCAGTAGCAGGCTTCTGCCTGCTACTCTGGTATTAGAACCCTGAGTGCTAATTACTGGGCATCAGTGCCTCTCCCTCCCCAGCATTGACATGTGCCTGGGGAATTAACATGAGGCCTGAACTGGCTTATGTAGGTGGGTTTGCCAGAAAGTGGAAAATGGCGTGTTCTGGAGCAGGAATCAAAAGGCACAGCTCATTTCCAACCCGGCTGACAACTCTTCAGGTCAGGGCGGTTGTGCAGGGGGTCTTGAACTAGATGGAGCCTCATAACCCCCACAGGGCTAGCCACACCACAGATGGCTAGGCCCCACCTCCCAGAGGGTCTGATTCAGAAGGTCTCAGTGGGGGACTGAGATTTTGCATTTCTATCATGTTCTCAGGTGCTGCTGCTGCTTCTGACCTGAGGACTAAATCCGTACATCAGAGTCAGACAAATGAGCCCCTCTCATCATGAAGCAGTCCCTGGCTGCTACCTGTCTCTGCTGGCTGAGCAGAATGCCTGAAGTTCATCCTCCTCACTCAAGAGGACCAGGACCCCCATGACGCAGGATTCTGCCAAATGGTCCTGCATTTGGGGCAGCCCTTGCAGCTGGAAGGCAGATTTTACATGGGAGCGAGACAGACTCCCATAAGCCAGGAAATCTGGTTGAAGTTGGGACCTGGAGCTTCACTTAAGCAGCACTTTCCACAAAGAACACCATCTTACTCAGTGTATGTGTTTATTTGAGGTAGATTTGGGGGGTTCTTTAAAGCCAGTGGTGTGTTTAGAAATTGTCTCTCAGGGCCTCCCTGGTGGTGCAGCAGTTAAGCACAGCGCTGTGGAGCTGTTGGCAGCGGCAACGTGAGTTTGATGCCTGGCAGGGGAGATTCCCACATGGTGCAGCAGACCTCTCCTGCCTCGCCCGCTGCTCCCCTCAGCAGTGTATTTCAGTTGATCTGCTTGTTCTTCTCCCTACTCTGTCTCTGGTGAACCCTCTCGCCGCCCCACGCCTCTGGTCTGTACCCCAGCTCGTATGCATAAATAAATAAATCTTAAAAAAAAAAAAAAGAAATTGATTCTCAAATGAAAGCCTCCAAACCATATTGAAGTGCAGCATTTACCAACCCAAAGGGGTAAATACTCCCACCATGACCGATTTCAAGCTATCGACAGTTAAATAACAGGCTCCAAAAATTCCTAAATATTAAACAATCAACCTGCTGTCTAGAATTAGTATCTTCACACCACTGTAAAAAGTTCTCAAGTCACTGACATATGTTAACACACAAATGGGCCTTGAAACATGATGCTGAGTGAAAGAAGCCACTCACAACACAATATATCCACAATAGGCAGAGTCATAGAGACAGAAAGCAGGCTGGTAGTGGCCAAGGACAGGGGGAGGGAGAAATGGAGAGTGGCCACCTAATGGGTATAGGATTTCCTTTTGAGGTGATGAGGTGCTCTGGAACTAGATAAAGGTGATGGTTACACATCATTGTGAATGTTCACAGCAACCCCAATATTATTCACAATAGCCCCAAAGTAGAACAACCCCAGTGTCCATCTATGGATGAAAAGATAAACAAATGTGGTCTAGCCACACAGTGGAATATTATTCGGCACTGAAAAAGAAGGAAATTCTGACACATGATACAACACGGACAAAACTTGAAGACATTATGCTAAGTGATATAAGCCAATCACAAAGGACATCTACTGCAGGTTTCCACTTGTATGAGATACTTAATCAGCTTCATAGAGACAGAAAGTAGAATGGTGGTTGCCAGATGTTGGGAGGGAGCTAAATGGGCAGAGTGTCTGTTGGGGAAGTTGAATAAACTAGACATGGTCAATGTACTTACATCAGTGTAAATGTACCTAATGCCACAGAACGGTACTGCTTAACATGGCAAATTTTATCTTTCTGTTATGTGTATTTTGTCATCCATCCTTTTTGCTCTGCCACAGATACTGGAATCCCTTTGTTCATTTATTCAACATATATTTATTGAGCACCTGACTTGTGCCATGCCTGAGGATGCCGAGGAATTTCAAAGGTGTGTTAAACTGATTCGGCTCTTTCCTCCAGCTCAGCTTCTGCTGGGATGGGGACACCTGTGGAAGTCACTATTTAGATGGCTTATACAGTGCGGGAAATGCTCTGAGTGAAACCAGCTAGTGCAGTGATAGAAAAAATGGGGGAGGCTTACTGGAGGGGGTTGACATTTCAACCACAGCACACTGAGTAAGGGCGATGCAAAATGGGTTCAAGGGAGGGAAGTGGAAAGGAATAGGACTCCCTGGCTCCCAGAAGTCAATTCCACCCCCCCTTCATTAAAAATATAAAAAGTCCCACCAAAGTATTCACAGAAGTTTAAAAGAGGGCCTCCCTGGTGGCACAATGGGTTAAGCGCAGCACTTTGAAGCTATCCAAAGCTGCTGGGGCACAAGTTCGAATCCCCAGCCAGGGAGATTCCCACATGGCGCAGCAGACCTCTCCTGCCTCGCCCCCTGCTCCCCTCAGCAGTGTATTTCAGTAGATCTGTCTGTTCTGCTCCCCACTCTGTCTCTGGTGAGTCCTTTCACCCCCCTCCACACCTCTGACCAACACCCCAGTTCTTCTATGCATAAATAAATAGATATTTATAAAAAAGAAGTTTAAAAGAAGATGATCACATGAAAGAAAGAAATGAAGGTATCTGCAATGTCAATTCATTTTCAGGGATGAAGAGAAGGTCGACGGGTTGCCCATAACTCTGAGCAAAACCACACAGAAGGAAATGATTGTGGCCTAGGAATCTTCCTTGAATCCTGTTTTTATCATGACCTCTCTTCAACGATCCTCCAGGACTGCAGGCCGCCTTATGTGCCTAATAGCAGCCACTGCAAACTTTTTGGGAAGGTAATCTATGACATCTTTCAAAATTTTAAATGTTCTGTATCCTACCCTGAAGCCTTCTGTTGCAATTCATTGCAGGGAGAGACACAAGTAGGCGATGATTTATCCTGTAAATAACAGCTGATATGGATTGTTAGGTTGCACTTATTTTATCTTCACTTTCACTATTCCCATGTTGCAGATGAGGACACTCAAGCACAGAGGGGCTAGGAGTTTGTCCACAGTCACACAATAAGCAAATTTTGGCAAAGTCACCTGCCTTCAGAGTCCCCATTCCTAACCACTCTGCTCTATTCTCTTCTGGTGCTGGCACACTCTTTGCAACTTTGCATGAGCTAATACAATCATCAGGAAAAAAATAATTAAATAAATGATGGCACATCCATTTAAGAAAATGTTAAAAAAATCTTTTAAAGTTGATCTGTATCTACTAGCAAGAGGTGGAAACAATCCAAGTGTTCATCAACACATGAAAGGATAAACAAAACATGGTCTGTCCATATAGTGGAATATTATGCAGCCTTAAAAATGAAAGGATTTCTGACACATGCTACAACATGGATGAACTTTGAAGACATCATGATAAGCGAAATAAGCCCAGAAAGAAAGAACAAAATTTGCATGATTTGCCTAAGACTGGTTGCTTTGGGAAGGAGGATTGAGAAGTTTTGAAGGAAGGTTTGTTTGTTTTTTTTACATTTCCTTTTGGGTCCTTCTGCAATGTTTTCCATTTTTAACCTGTGCATTTACACTTTAATAATAAGTGTAAATAACAATAGCAACTATATACAGAACTCTTGTTGATCTTGTAGCATCTGCCAAATATGTTACACAGGCTCTCATGTGTGAAATGGAGACAACTTAGTTTGCAGGACTGTGGTGAAGATTAGCTGGGACTGATGAACAGGAAAACCACAGGTGCAGAGTAAATATTAGCTTCCCTTCAACTCAGCCTCTCTCAAGTCTGCCTCGAGCATGTAGTACATTGACCTTTGTGAAATGTGACTTTGAGGAAGTAGCTTAGCTCCCTGCAGTTTTAAACCAGGATCTGTTCATGTTCCTTCGCTGGCCAACCACTTTATTATATACCAGGGTAACTTTATTCATTAAAACTTGTTTTAAGATAGATATAAAGAAAGACCTTTGACATCAAATTATGCTCAGAAAGCCAGACTACATTTGGAATGGTCAGGTTCCTAAAAGTATTTATCAACCACAGGAGCCAAAATTTCCCAAAAGGGAAAAAAAATGGATATAAAAGAAAAAGAAAATAGCAGTGACATGTGTTAAATATAAGAGGGCTTTGAAGCAGGCTGGCTCACAATTTCTTGGCATTTGTTGTGTATATATAGCTTATAATTTTTCAAAATAGCAGAGAACATTTATTTTACATAATTTTGCTATTTAAAGGAGAGAAAAGCTTGAGGGAAATAACTGTGAACTTAAAGATCTTGTTTGTACCATCATGTAATTCACCTTAGTACCTTCAGTTAGGGTCTGAGACTTGACTGGGTTATTTTAGATAAGGAAGCTTTTTTCTCTCTTCATTTAAGTTTCTAAAACTTTTCTCCTGGGCCTCCCTGGTGGCACAGCGGTTGAGCGCTGCGCTATGGAGCTGTTGGCAGCGGCGATGCGAGTTCGAAGCCTGGCCGGGAGAATCCCACATGGTGCGGCAGACCTCTCCTGCCTCACCCACTGCTCCCCTCAGCAGTGTATTTCTGATCTGCCTGTTCTGCTCCCCACTCTGTCTCTGGTGAACCCTCTCGCCGCCCCACACTTCTGGCCTGTACCCCAGCTTGTATGTATAAATAAATAAATCTTTAAAAAAAAAATAAAACTTTTCTCCCAAGTTCAAGAATCTGTTAGACTGAAGGAAGTTTAAATCTAATGGTGATGATTGCAAAGTGGTATTTAATGTCCGGCACGAGGAAAGGAGATCTGCCATAGCAAAGAAGACAGCCAAGTTCTGACAAACAGACTCACCTGGGGCCTCCCTGTGGCGCCGGGGTTAACGTCTCAGCACTATCAAGCTATCGCCAGCCACTGTAGCATGAGTTCAATCACTGGCCAGGGAGCTAACAACTCACATGGCTCAGCAGACCTCTCCTGTCTCACCAGTTTCTTTCCTCAGCAGTGTATTCAGTAGATCTACTTGTTCTGCTCCCCACTGTCCTCTGGCAAATCCTCTCATACACACCACCACCACCCCCCCCGCCAGCACCTCTGGCTTACACCCCAGTTCTTGTATGCATAAATAAATAAAAATAAATCTGAAAAAAAAAAAAAAACCAACAGACTGACCTGGATTTGAATCCCCCAACCATGCCCTTCAAGTAGCTGTGTGACTCTAGGCAGGTTACTTGACCTCTCTGAGTCTCTGTTTCCTCCCAGGTAGAAAGGAAAGTATAATTCCTACCACACAGGGTTGCCATGGCGATTAAAAGAGCTCATATAGAGACAGCATCTGACCTCACAGAGCCCAGCACAATCAGTAAGTATTGATTATGCACTGAGCGCTAAGCTCCAAAGGGAAACTAAAGGAGACATGACCTCTGCCCTCAGGAGGTGGATGCCTTAGTTGGTGAAATGCCAAAATACAAATAAACAAAGAAATCATTATACAGGTGCTCCAGACCTCTCCTGCCTCGCCAACTGCTCCCCTCAGCAGTGTATTTCCGTCCATCTGCCTGTTCTGCTCCCCACTCTGTCTCTGGTGAACCCACTCGCCGCCCCACGCCTCTGGCCTGTACCCCAGCCTGTATGCATAAATATATAAATCTTTAAAAAAAAATCATTATACATATGCAAATGAATGTATCTTGGAAGAGTGCCCAGACAAGAATAATTGGAGGGAGGAGTCGTCAGACCTCCCTGGGGAGGCTAAGGTCAAGAAGACAAGGAGCACCCTATGCAGATGTGGGGTGAAGAGTGGAGTGAACACCTAGTGTCCAGACCTAGAGGTAAGACCGAGCCCAGGCGCTCAGAGGGACCGGCTGGACCACGCGGAGCTCTGTGGCCACAGTGAGGACTTTGGTGCTATCCTGAGACCAAGGGACGCCACGGACATGTTTCTGGAAGGATGGGAGGTAGAAGATCATCAGGGTTGAGTTTTGAGAGCTCACTTGAGCACATTTTTTCATAAAAGGGGAAATAGATTGCGGAGAGTGTAGCAAAGGATAGGTTTTGTTATCATTTAGGTTTGGCGAGATCAGGAGAATACAGCCCTGCCACTGAAAGGTTAGACAGTGCTCCACTCACAGACCCCAAGGGGAACGGCTTACCCCACCTCGAGGATATGGGGGAACACCAGGACCAGTAGGAGGCAAAGGGAGGGGGGAATGTAGGGAAGAGCCTACATTTCCTCTTCCAACTCTTCCTGCCGGGAAGGCACAGGCAGCCTTAGTAAGCAGGTTGGTGATGGGCGGGTTTGAATAATTTCAGGGGGCCCTGGGGCATGGCCATTGTTTCCACTTGTCTGGTGCTGGCCTCGGGTGCTGAGGGCAGATGCGGCTCTGGCGGCGTTGGTTTGCATATGAAAGGCACTCTGGCAGGCCAGGCATTGACTGTCTCTAGGAATCGGATAAGCCTGGGTCTGGCAGTCCCTCCAGGGCCAGCAGGTCCCGAGACATCAATGCATCAGAATCCAGAAAATAAGCCTCCTTGGTTAGGACAGAAAGATGGCAAGAGAGGAAGCAGGGTAAGCGGGGAGGAGGCCACGTAGTCAGCTGAGCAACAGGTGATGGTGACTCAAACTAGAGGAGCTAAGGGTGGGAGATGGGGGCTGAAGAGTTTACTGACTATTCCTCCCCACTCCACTCACTCTTCCAACTCTTTTTTTTTTTAAGATTTATTTATTTATGCATACAAGCTGGGGTGCAGGCGAGAGGCATTGGGGCAGTGAGAGGGTTCACCAGAGACAGAGTGGGGAGCAGAAGAGGCAGATCGACGGAAATACACTTCTGCGGGGGGCAGCGGGCAAGGCAGGAGAGGTCTGCTGCGCCATGTGGGAATCTCCCTGGTTGGGCATCGAACTTCCTGCAGCCTCAGCTGACAGCTCCACAGCGCTGCGCTTAACTCCTTGCGCCACCAGGGAGGCCCCACTCTTCCAACTCTTCATGGGAGCCCATCTGCAAGGCTGTCCAGCAAGGGGCCGTGTGCTAACAAGTATCCCCATGTTGGTGAGTGCCAAGCCGACAATGCTAATGACCAGCACCCCTTAACTTTGTCACACTGGGTTTCCTTGGAATCTGAAGCCCATTGACAAGTCAGGTTAGATGCCGTGGACCCGGAGCAGCAGAACACCAGCGTCGCTGAACGATAGACTTGGCTTTGCCTCCTTCGAGATAAGACCTGGGCACTTCCGGATCCGTGTGATTTAGGAAGTCTTTGGGAAGAAGTTCAGGCTTAAGTGCTTGGTCAACTTGGACCCTGAGAACAGAGCTTGATCTTCTGGGTAGAAAGAAGAGGGAAACTGATTTCAACTCAATAGAAGGTGCTTTTTTCAGGCAAAGCAGTTCAGAGATGATAAAAGCGACATTAGAGGTCAGCGGGCTCCCCTTCCAGAGGTGGTCTAGAAATGGGTGTCCACATGAGTGAACTCAGGAGTAATGATAGTATTTGGGCAGCACTTTAGCATGTCAGGGGCAAGCCTAAGTGCTGCAAGAATTGAGATACTTGTTAGCAGGGAAGATGAGGGCCAGTCTGGGACCCTAAACCTGCACACTCTAAATTGGTTCTGCCATCTACCACATCAAGACAAAACATAATCTAGTGCATAAGACCTTCAAAAGAAAAGGACTTTAATACAATAAGTGTGCAATAAAGAGAAGAGAAAGAATATAGTTTCTAAATCGAGCACCCAAAGTTACCCATCCCCCCCATAGGTAAATGCCCAGCCGAACAAGGTTGGCCCAAAGTAAGACCATTGAGGCCCAAAAGCTTGCCATGGTCTATGGCACCTTTTGGTCAGGGCCCATAGGAGAGGGCCAGAAGGGGCCAAACATGTCTGGAAGAAAAAGATCAAACTCAAAATCAAGATAAAGTTTGCTAGGCCTCCCTGGTGGCCTAGGGGTTAAATCTCAGCGCTATCACCACTATTGCCTGAGTTCAATCCCCCACCAGGGAGCTGACCCACTGGTGCAGCAGACCTCTCGCCGCTCCCCATAGCAGTGTACTTCAATCTGCCTGTTCTGCTCGCCACTTTGTCTCTGGTGAATCCTCTTACCCCTCCTATACCTCTGGTCTGTACCCCTAGTTCTTCTACAAAAAAAAAAAAGATAAAGGCTGCCATTGTCAGCCTCCCCACACTCTCTCGCCCACATCCGTTTCTTTCAAGTCTGTCTCCTTCAAGTCCTCCAAGTCCCTTGCACAAGTACAAAGCTGAGAAGCAAGCATGGCTTCTCCTTCTCATGTCCCTCTGCCCTATTTGCCTCCTCCAGGTCTTCTCTTAAGTCTTCTCTCTCCTTCCTTTCCCAAGTTCCTTTTCAGCTCCTTGCGGCTCACCCTTCTTTTCTATGGATATCGCTCTGTTTCATTGATACCCCCTGTTTATAGACAAGTAAACTGAGGCTGAGTTTATTCCAATTGATCAGCCCCCCTAGAGAGTGTGTCATGTACTAAGATCCTGTCCTGAGCAGCGTCAAATCCTGTGTCTTAACCAATCAGCTGACGCATATCTAACTGAAGCCAAGAACACCCCCAGGGAACTGATTAAATGTTGAGTCCTGGGCCAACTGCAGACCTGATCCTTTTGCATCTCTGCAGAGCAGGACCCAGGAATCTGAGTTGTAGTAAGATGTTGCTGGTGGTCACAGACCTTTCAGAAGCCACCACTTGATGCCTCCCTGCTCTGAATTGGGGCAGTGAGGTGTGCAGAGCCGGATGCGATGGCTTTTAAGTTCCCTGCCGAATGTCTGCCAATTTGTAATTAATGGTAATTTCATTTTCTATGAATTTTATTTATTTTTATTTTTCTGCCACTCCTACTGACCTGCGTGGCATTAAGCTTGTCCCCTGGATGGTGGACTGTTAGTTTAGATTCTGGACAGAAGGTCATGATGACAGATTAATAATAGTTAATATTCATGAAACCCTTGCCAGGCATTGGAAACTCTGCTAAGCACTTTATGAACCTCATACCTGACAAGGTGGGGTCCAATGCTATCCCTACTTTATAGATGGCGAAATTGAGGTAGGGAGAAAAAAAGCAACTTGCCCAAAGTTACCTTCTCCGCACCCCCGTACATCTCAGAAAGTTAAAGGAATCACCCAAGATCACGTGATTCAAATGCAGCTGTCCATTTTTCAGACAATACGTAGAAGAGGCTGGCTGGGGTTGTAAAGCCACTGTCTGGCCAGCAGGCTCTGGAACGATCCTCCTTAAGATCTAAGACCACCTGGGCAATAACTTCTTCACAAGGAGACTTTTTCTTTGACACCCAGATTGTCCCCTTAAGGGGAGGCTAGCTGTCATGCATTTGAAATGATAGAGTAGAAGGAACATTGAGTTTGGGTTTTATTTTTTTTATTTTAAAGATTTAATTATTTATGCATACAAGAACTGGGGTATAGGCCAGAGGTGTATGGTGGTGAGAGGATTCACCAGAGACAGAGTGGGGAGCAGAACAGGCCAATCTACTGAAATACACTGCTGAGGGGAGCAGCGGGGGAGATAGGAGAGGTCTGCTGCGCCATGTGGGTCAACTCCCTGACCGAGGATCGAAGGATCGAACTCGTGCTGCAGTGGCTGCGATAGCTTCATAGTGCTGAGACTTAAGCCCTTGTGCCACCAGGGAGGCCCCAGAATTTGGGGTTTTAGTCCTGAGGAGCCTGGGCTATTACTATCACGTCCTACTTTTTGCCCTAAGTAGGGGATGACCCCTACTCCTCCTTGGCCAGGAATCCTCCACTTTGGCCCCACTGGGTCTCAACAGAATGGGGGCCAGGGTGAAGTCTTGTGTGTCTTAGCCTCCTACTCTGGTCCTCTATCTGTGCTCAGAGGTCACCTCATTGGAGGAAACAAAACCTGCTTCTAAATCCTTGAGAACTCAAAAAGCAATCCTTTCCGGGGCTACCAGCAGCCCAGAGAGTTTGCCTGGGACAACGTGAAGCCATCAAAGTAATCAGCAAGGCAAATGGCTTTCTCCCAGCCTCCTTGACTTGATGGAAGGGGCTGGGGAAGCAGAAGGACAAATGTGATAAAACAAGATCAGTCTGAGCTTTCAAGGTGAATGCAGTTGTTCAGCTGCTAAACCTTAATAATAGTGCAAGGAGACCAGCAAGACGCCCGCTGCCATCAACCAGGTAAGAGAGGATGGGGGCCCAAACGAGCAGAGTAGTGGACAGAAGTGGCTGGAGTCTGGATCTGCTTTCATGTCAGGATTTCCTGATAGACTGAAGTGAAACATAAGAGAAGGACGTGTCAAAGTTGACTTTAAAGTTTTGGGTCCAAATGCAATGTTACCAGCACCTGGGTTGACTGAGGCTGGAGGGGGGGGCTGGGGGAAGGAAAGCGCAGAGGCTGAAGCCTGAACACATGTTTTCACTGGGGCATCTGAGATTCTGAAAGGAGGCCATGACAGCTTTGCTGTCTGGACCAGTTGGAGGACAAAGGAAACAAACCCAGAATGGAGGAAGAGAAATAATACCAGCATCCCTGGAGCCCTAGCTGGAGCCCAGGCCCTGTGCTGAGAGCCCCCCAGCTATGGTGTCCCAGATGCTCACAAGCGCAACCATGCAGATTCTGGCCTGACTTTACAGAGAAGCACCAGGCCTTGCAGAGATGAAGTCTCAGGTCCAAGGTCACGCTGATGGTAAGTGACAGAGTGGGGGTGCAACCCAAGTCGGCTTGACTAAGAACCCACACTTTTTCCACCTGCTACTGAGTAAGCAGGCCAGAAGTCAGAGGAAGATTCTTGGAGGTGACAGACTTAAGCTCAACGTTGAAAGACAGGGTTTGTAAGGAAGGCGAGTGAGAGTGAATTGAGCAAACACAGGATGAAGTCCCAACTCTTTGTCACCAACTACAAGACCTTCCACGGCCTGGTCTGCCAGCCCCTGCAGCCTTCCCTCGAGTCACTTGTTCATTATGCGCCACTGGCCTAATTTTGATGCACACCAAGCCCATTTCTACTTCAAGGCTTTTGCCCATGCAGTTGCCTGAACTCTTCTCATCCCATCCTTTTTCCTGGGTGACTCCTACACATCCAAGGGGCTCAGCTCCAATGTCGCTTCTTCCAGGAAACCTCTGACCCACCCTTCCCACTGAGAAGTAGTCTCATTGTGCCCTGCGCTTGTGCTTTTTAGCACTTAAGACAACTCTCATAACATTTGTGCAACTATGTGTTCAATGTCTGCCTCTTCCACTGGGTCAGTGCTGTCCCCCAGAACCTTCTGAGTGATGGGACTGTTTTAGACCTCTGCTGTCCAAGAAGGTAGCCACTACCCACATGCAACAATTTGAGCACTTGAAATGTGATTAGTGCAAATAGGGTATGATTTTTCAAATTTCACGTATTTTATTTATGAAGCCACTTTATATTTTATATTCTATAAATCATTTCCTATTCAAATGACATGACTTAAGGTTACATTTAAATGTGGTGAGTGAGCTGTACTGGCCAGTGCAGCTCTACATTGAGAGTTGCTCAAGGGCAAAGACCGTGTCCATCTTATTCGGCTATAGAATCCCTTGTACCTAGAACATCCCACGTAAATTGTTGAATGAATGAATGAACAATCAAAATAGCCTACAAACTGTCTTTGGAGAAATTATCCTAGAAAGGAGTGACCCAGAAGTCTGACTTGCCCAAGGTCACACAATAAGGCAGAACTAGACACCAAATCTTCGTATTTCCTCTACATGGTGCTTTGCCTGAGTAGACAGTAGGTGAAAGGCAAAGGTTACTTGTGGTATCAAATGAACTGTCCTAGAACTGTGAGACGATGCCCCCAAGTGCAAGAAAGGACTGTCATCCTCTTAGTCACCTTCATCCCCATTCCTCCCTCCCGTGATCCTGTAAACTACTTAGTGGCTCATAATCTATTAACATTTGGCCTCCCATGCAACCGAGCCAGTTCTAAAGTCCACTCTTGCCAACCCTCTACAAGACACTCTTTTTAAAAAACCATATTGCTCTCAGAAAATCTGCTGCCTGCAATCTGTGCATATATACGCAGGGTGTGGTTTAAAAAACATCTAAGTCGTGATTTGTAACCCACTCAGATTCACATGGCTGTTTCTTTCACTCTACTCTTTTCTATAAATCAAGGTCAAGGCTAAATTTGACTTCATTCAAATAGAATTTGGGGTTTGCAGATTAAAATTTGGTGGACTCCAGGATAGAAAGCCTATTTATTTTGTATTTATAAATGATTTTTCAGATATAATTGTAAGAATAGCTAGTGTGTGTTGAGTACTTTGTATTGACCAGGCCTTTATCACACATAGTCTCATTGGATCTTCACATAACTCTATGAATCTAATATTATTGTGATCTCTATTTCATGGCTAGAGAACCTGAGTCTCAGAGAGATTTGTCACTTGCTCAAAGAGACACAGACAGGAAGGTCACACTCAGGATTTGAGCCCGAGTTGGTTTTACTCAAGAGTCACTGTTCCTAACAATTTGGCTTCTCTGATAAATACAGCACCTGTTTCTGTGTTTAAAATGTCAGAGAATAATCAAGAAACTTAACACTAGGGGTTGGAAAGAGAGACATCTACTTTCATTCTTGTACTCTTTTTTTTTAAACTTTTTTCTTTACCCTGTGTACATATTACTAAATATTTATACATTAACTAAGTTATTTTTTAAATTTCAATCAGCAAAAACCTCATATTATTTTTACCATTTTATCGAAGAAGGAATTGTCACAATAACAGCCTGGCTATATGTTAGTAGTTTAGACATACATGAACCTTTGAGTAACTTTCAAAGTTCACATATAGTCATATTATTTGAAAAGTTATCCCAATTAATCTGCAGTTCCAACACAGATTTGTATTCTTCTTCTGAGTCCTGAATTGCATATTTCACATTCTAACTCATTTTTTAAAAATTTTGAATAGGTTGGTTTTTCAATACATTTATTTTCAATGAAGGTGGAATGTTTTCTTTCAGAGATTTATGCGCAGATATTTGTAGTTTTATGTTTTAAACATCCACCTCTGGATATTATAACTGAGCACCCTTTAGCATTTATGAAATAGTGCTGTATTACATAAGCTACGTTATATGTGTATCTATTCATAAAAGTTTAAAAATAAAATTGAATTAAAACGTTTTAATGAAAATTCATTTTACACTGATTGAGAAGTAAACATTACAATACTCTTCAGTACACACAGCCTCAGAGAGCTGTATCAGGCACACCAAAAGTCACTTGGGAGAATTCCTCAGTGGCTTGGAGAGAAAAAAAAAATGTAATCCAAGGAAATACACTAATACTCACAATAATTTAACCTTGCCAACAAATCCAAATGGTGTCTATTTTCATTAACAAAATGGCTAGTGATTCTAAAAATTAAAACAAAAAAACCCAGAAATGTTCCTTTTAATGACCCATCTCATTCTCTTGAAATTTGCTTAACAAATCACTATGGGCTTGTGGTAGGAGAAATTGATAAGCCCTTCTCTCTAAGGCCCCTATCCTTTCCATTGCTGGGTTGTATTCTCCCAAGATTTTCAGAGCAGATTTGGCATCCTTTAAAGATTCCCCGTCCTCTGAGCGGCGTATTCCTCATTTCCCAAGGCTAGCTGTCCACAGCGCGTCTCACTCTAGCTGTTACAAAAACCTTTCATTCAGAAGAAGGCAAGAGGTTTCAGCGACAGTGCACAGCTCTCTCATTCACACACTTCATAAACAACAGGACTTTGCCTAAGCTTTCCTTCTAGCAAGGAATCCAAGCTTTTAGAAACCAGTTTGCAACATCAGTCTCTTTACCTTCCAAAAGACCTTGCAAAAAAATTAGGAATTTCACAGCACACGGAAAAGGTTGGAAAGCACCGATGTCATCACATAGGCTCATCAATTCAGTCCACATTTCAAAACAGCAGATAATGCTTTCTTAAAACACAGACCTCAATATTCCTTTAGGATTGAGAGCAATTAAAAAGGAAAACAGAACACCCGTAGCTCCCCCATAAGATTCTGACGGATCTGAAAAATTGAATTGAGTCAGAGATACAGAAGCTAGGCTGCTGGGGTAGGAAAATGGCTTGCCTCCTCCAGGCCTAAATCTCTCCTCTGAAACGGTCCCTTTTAAATTCAAGAAACCATGCAGAGATGCCCCCCTGCAGGTTTTCCTTTTTTTTTTTAAAGGAAAGCCTGACTGCCTCTCATTCGCCCCAGGATACTCACGGCAGCTGCCTTAGCTGGAATAAGTCCTCCTCCATGTCCGCGCTGCGCCAGGACGAGCCCTTTTCATGGCCCTTACATGGTGCTGGTGGATGACGAGCGCTCGGGGTTTCAGCACCGGGGTGCTGGACAGCTCCCGCACCGCTTCCTCCCTTGGGTGGCAGCTGTTCGGGGGAGGGAACCGTCAGGGAACAGCCCACGAGACAAAGCCGCCGCCGCCAGGAGACCGCGGCGAGAGTGGGCGGAGAGGAGGAGGTGGAGGGCAGAGCAAGCTGCGCGGGGAGAGGGGGCGGGGAGAGTCCTTCTGGTTAGAGGAATTTACAGGCTCTCTATGGCTGGTGGTGTTTTACTGTGGCGCCTACAGGGCACACTGCCTGTGAAATGGCTGTCGAGGTACGAGTTATGTACCCCTTGGTTAACGACGCCTCTCTAAATGTTTATTTGTAGGGATTCATTAATGCTGTTCTCCTGATAACATTCTTGAGACCCAGGCTGCTATAACAAATACAGGGAAGAAAAAAATGTTAATGTATTCCTACATTACGGTACTGTTAGAGCACTTCGTGTGTGCCAGGCACTGGAACAGGCATGGGGCATAGGAGGGAGAACAAGTTGGACATGTCATTATCATTGTGGAGCTGAAGGTCTAGTGAGATGAATAAAGAAGAAACGTAAGCAAAGAATGAGACGGCTGGAAGCACGCATTATAGAGTCCTGACTCTGGAGAATCAAAAATGAATAAAACAAAATTCCTGCCTTCAACCTATCCCTCTTGTTCAGTTGTTCTCCCAAGCCCCTCCCACTGGAATGTCTGCTCCCCTTTAGAACTTAAGGCTCATAAAAGTTTGCTGATGTATCCCTAAGGGCCTAGAACAGAGTCGGGCACATAGAAGGAGCTCCAGACATATTTGTTAAATGAATTGTTCTAAATTCAGGATGCACATAAGAGTGAGCGGACTCCACCCGCACACCTCTGGACTACACCCCAGTTCTTGTATGTATAAATAAATCTTTAAATAAGTGAATAAATAAAACCCAGCAGTATCTCTCCAGAGCCTGTAATCTTAAGAGCTAGGCTTTCTTGGACATACTCAAAAGAAAGCAACCCATTGTGGACACAGTAGGAGTAATTTGATTGATTGAAACATAGGATAACTTGAAACAAACTGAAGGTCAAAAAAACCAATTATACGGGGCCTCCCTGGTGGCGCAGCGGTTGAGCGCTGCGCTGTGGAGCTGTCTGCAGCGGTGATGTGAGTTCAACACCCGGGCGGGGAGATCCCCACATGGCGCGGCAGACCTCTCCTGCCTCGCCCACTGCTCCCCTCAGCGGTGTGTTTCTGATCTGCCTGTTCTGCTCCCCATTCTGTCTCTGGTGAGCCCTCTCGCCGCCCCACTCCTCTGGCTGTACCCCAGCTTGTGTGTATAAATAAATAAATTAAAAAGAAAAACAAAAACCAATTATACAATAAGACCAAAACTTCACTATTCATCCAGCAAATATTTTTTGAGCAATAGCTATGTATCTGGGCCAATGACAGTTTAATACCAACTTATTCATGGACACTTCTAATTTTATAATGGGGAGTCAATTGCAGCTTGCTCCTCCGCACTCTTAGGAGTCTACCCCACCCCTGCAGTGTACGTACTACACTTGGGATCACATGACTCTGAGCCACAGCTGATTGGCTCAGAAGATGGGCACTAACCTGAAGCCAGCCAACCCAAATGCTTGTCAGTAAGTGGCTGTTGCATAGCTGGGAAAAGGTGGTGGGCATGCTGGCTCCTCGTCAAGATGGCAGACAAATACCACTGAAGGCTCTTGCTCTACCGATCCTTCATCTATTTCTCAATCCTTCTAACCAAGTCAGATTTTCTAGACCATTCAAGTTGTCTTGGAGAAAAGAGAGTTTGTAGCTGAAACTGGAGCTTTGTGAGACCAGAGTCAGCCCTAGGGGCCTCTTTTCCAAGCTCTGCCTCTCACTAGTTGGATGACCCTGAGTAGATTTCCGACTTTCCTATGCCTGAGTCTCCTCATCAGCGGTACAGGGATAAATAACTGTGCCTTCTTCGGGTATGGAAGCGAGAGAAAAGGATGAAATATAGGCAAAGGAATAGTATCTTGGCCAAGCATAAGAAGTGCTAACTGTCACCATTTTCCCCTTTCCCCACTCATATCTTTGTTTTTTTTATTATTTATTTATGCATACAAGAGCTGGGGTGTAGGCCAGAGGTTGGGGGGAGGTGAGAGGATTCACCAGAGACAGAGTGGGGAGCAGAACAGGCAGATGTACTGAAATACACTGAGGGGAGCAGAGGGCCAGGCAGGAGAGGTCTGCTGTGCCATGTGGGAATCTTCGTGCCTAGGGATCAGACTCGCAGTGGCTGCGGATCGCTTCATAGACTGAAACTTAACCCCTTGCGCCACCAGGGAGGCCCCCACTCATATCTTTGGTACTCTCCCAATATATCAGTTGGCCTTTGCAGGAGAGGAAGGGGAAGTGATATTGGAGAAAACTAAATCCTCATCAAACTTACGGAAATCTACAGAAAATGTCCAACATTGAGAAAGCCAAATAAGCATCTTATTTAAAAAGATGGCACTAATTACCAAAAACAGTAGCTGAAAATACTGAAGGGGGTGGGGAGCAAAATGGAGCAGTGGCTTTTTCAAGTGTATGTATTTTTCCCACACCCTACCAAGAGCCTGTCACCCTGACAAAACCCTTGCCAGCATACAATGAGCACCAGCTTTGAAATCTGATAGAGTCAGTGCTGGGATTTACTACCTGTGTCAACCAGACAAGTTATTAACTAGTTTCAGACTCATTTGCCTCATCTGTAAAATGGGACCATGATACCCGACTGCATATCTGTTGTGAGATTTTAATGAGTAAATGGGTTCCCGGAGCCAATACCCACCTGAGGTATGTGGAGGCTTCCCTCCAACATCAAGCAACTCTTGGACACCATCAGGGAACTCAAATCAGAAACCAGAGACAGCATCAGATCGCACAAGTAAAGGACTCACTCTCCTAACACTGCCCTCCGCTTCAGACTCCAGACCCAAGCCCAGGCTGTAACCAGGCTTCTAAGCCACTAGCTATAAATCAGAGGTTCTGCCATCTCCCTTGGGTTCTATTAATTTGCTAGAATGGTTCACAGAATTCAGAAAACCAGTTCACTCACTGAACTACTGATTTATTACAAAGGATGTTAGAGGATGCAAAGGGACATCCAGATGGGAGGAGATACATAGACCAAGGGGAGGGAGAGGGCGCAGGGCTGCCATGCCTTCTCTAGGCACCCCACTGTCCGATGGCTCCACAAGCTTCCCAACCTGGGATCCCTCTGAATTCCATCTTCTAAGGGTTTTAAGGAAGCTTCATTATGCACAGTCAGTTAAATCATTGATCATTTAGCGCCTGAGTCAACCTTCAGGAGCTGGGTCTCTCCTCTCCCTGGAGGTGGGGTGGGTGGGGAAGGGAAGGTGAACCTGAAAGTAGGTTTGTTCTCTTGGCAATCAGCTCACCTCCCTCCCCACCACCCACATTCTCACCTTCCCACCCACAGCTTCACGGCCTTAAATGCTTCCAAAAGTCATCTCATTCACATAATAAAAGACCTTTTTCTCAACACTTAGGAAATTCCAAGAGTTTTGAGAGCTGTGAGCCCTTAACTGTGGGCAAAGATCAAGTATATATGACAGATAAATTTTGGTCTTCTAAATGACCAATATATTTTTTCTTATAAATCACAATATTGTAACAAGATAATGGATCAATGATTTGTCAATTGCTCAATGATTGTGTATATTCTCAACCTACCACTATAGACAATATTTTAAATGAAGGTTTAAAAATTAGTTTTTGAGCCAATTTAATATAGTTTTTTATAACTAGATAAAAATGTTCTAATGTCTATATCATATGATACAAAACAATTCACCTAAAAATGGTATTTTTCTCCATTATATTTATGTATCACTTGTTTTCAAACCCTAGGCTTACATCTTCAAAAGCAGTGGCTTTGTCATGCCTGCATCCATCTTTTCGAGTCATTTGAGTTTTTTTCAGAACAAGACAACTTCACTTTATCTCCCCTTGTTTGAGATAAAACACTTTTTAAAAATTGACCACTTTGGGATCTCCCTGGTGACTCAAGGGGTTAAATCTCAGCACTATGAAGCTATCCTCAGCCACTGCCAGGCACGAGTTCGATCCCTGGCCAGGGATCTGACCCACATGGCACACCAGACCTCTCCTGTCTTACCCACTGCTCCCTTCAGCAGTGTATTTCAGTAGATCTGCCTGTTCTGCTCCCCACTCTGTTTCTGGTGAATCCTCTAACACCCACCATGCCTCTGGCCTACACCCCAGCTCTTGTATGTATAAATAAATACATCTTTTCAAAAAATTGACCACTTTTGGTTCCTTAAAATGTTAAACATAGAATTACCATATAATCTGGTAATTCCACTTCTTGGTATACGCCTCAAAAGGATTGAAAACAGGAACTCAAATACTTGTACACCAATGCTCATAGTAATAATAGCATGAAGAACAATAGCATAAAGAACAATCTACTTGGCCATTAACAGAATGGATAAATAAAATGTATATATCCATTCAATGAAATATTATTTAGTCATGAAAGGGAATAAAATTCTTATAGCTGCTACAACACAAAACGTGCTTTGAAAACATTGTGCTAAGTGAAATGAACCAATGAGCAAAACGGCAAATAGTATATGATTCCACTTGTTAGCGGCAGGTTGAGAGGCACCCCAGGACCCCAAAGCCTACCTGCTCTAATTAGGTTCTGCCATTTACCATATAAAGACAAACATACTCTTAGTAAGACCTTCGATAGAAAAGAACTTTAACACAATCGGTGTGCAGTAGAGAGAAAGAACATAGCTAAAATAGTTTCCAATTAAACACCCAAAGTTACTCTTTCCCCTTTTGGGTAAATGCCCAGCCAAAGAGGCTTGGTCCAGGCAAGAGCCACTGAGGCCCAAAATCTTGCCACAAGTCTAAGGCAGCTTCTGGTGGGGACCCAGAGCAAAGGGGCAGAAGGGACCAGGCAAGTCTGGAAGGAAAGGAACAAAATTAAAATCCAAGCCAAGACAAAGGCTGCTATTGTCAGCCTTCCCACAGTTCTCTCAGCCACATCTCTGTCTCTGTCTCTTTCAAGTGTCTCCTTCCATGTCCCCCAGGTCCCTGGTACAAGTCCAAGGCCGAGAACAAGTGCAGCTTCTTCACATGTCTCTCTGCTCCGTGCGCCTCCTCCAGGTCTTCTCTCTCCTTCCCCTTCTTAAGTCCTTTTCCTAGTCTTTTCCAGCTTCTGCTCATGGCTCAACTCCACACCCCCCCCTTAGGGTTGGGCAGGGGACCTGGAACCCCCCCTTTTCTATGAATATCACATGGTTACACATTTACACGAAGCACACAGAATAGGCAAATTCTTTGTCAGAGATGTAATCTGTAAATACCCTCTGTCAGTTCATGCTTTCGTTTTCATTTCCTTAATCTCTGTCAAAGAGAAGTTCTTAATTTTGACGAAGTCGCCTTTATCAGTTTTTTCTTTCATGAGTTATGCTTTTGGTGGCATAGCTAAGAAATTTTTCCCAACCCAAGTTACAAAGGTTTCTCTTATGTTTCCTTTTGGGAGTTTTATAATTTTAGGTTGAAATTTTTGGCCTATGATTCATCTTACATCAATTTTTGTATAGGGTATGAGTACAAATTAAAGTTAACATTATTGGAAATATTCAATAATTTCAGTTCCACTTGAAAATCTTCTCCTTTTTCTAATGAGTTGCTTTTGTACCTGTTTCAAAAATCCAGTTTGCCATAAATGTGCACTCTGAAAATTCCTGTTCTAAGGTTATATCTGGATGGGATTATCAGCTAAGAAAGATTTGGCCCGTGTTTGTGCCTCTGATCTGGGAAACATCCTGAACAGCTAGAACAATTATAAAGGCAGTTGCTTCCAGCTAATATCATCCATCTGTCTGGAAAATGGGGGCACATCAAAAGACAGATGGGTTTTATTTCATATGACAACAATGCATCATGATCTCCCCCCTTAGATTCTTAAAACAAAAGTTAATATTTTAAAATACAGGCTGGAATAGAGTGACAAGCTGCCCCTTAGCCTGAAAGACTGAACATCAAAATGTTGTGCTATGTATAAGCAATTCTTCAATCAACTGTGGTCTAAATACTATTTTCATCCAGATAATATTCTAGTAGTTATAAAAATGACACTTCATTAAAAAGGAAGCTCAAGGATTTAAATCCATAGAGAAATTAATTTTTTATTAATTTTTATAACATTTTTTCTTACATCATTGTAGTCCCCATAGTTCTTCTGCACCGTATCACCCATGCACCATCACCATATTCCCTTGTGTTCATCTCACCTCTGCCTTGCCCGCCCCCCCCCGCTGCCCTCTCCTTTGCAATATGCCTCAGTTCTATGACCAGCTTGCTAGTTCTGACCATAAAGAAATTTAAAAGGGGGTCTTTTCCCCTTTGGAACTGAAATTGTATCAAAGTCCAAAACAGAAAGATTAATTTGGGGTGGTGGATCTTTGCTCTGATATCCATGCTGATGGGATGGCACCTCCCCTGGGTCCCTACCAGATCCCTGGCACTGTGCTGGGAATGCTTAAGTAGCCCCTGGCTGCCAGAGGAGCGGGCAGGATGGAGAGACTTGATTAGGAGGTTAAGACCTTGTTGAAATATGCAAAGGTATGCAAGTTCCAAGTCCCCTGGTTCCATGTCCTTTTCTGCCAGGAACTGCAAGAGGTCTTCACTGCAACTAGAGTCCTGAAGAGGGCAGAGAGAATATCTATGCAGTTGACTCAAAAGACAAACTCTTCTCATCCAACTGTGATCTCTCCGATGATGTGTTTCCAGGGGAATAAACAAGAGGGAGTAGTGAATCAGCAGCCAGCATTCCTGGCCAGACCTTGGGAAGCAGTTCTCAGTAAGCAGCAGTTCAAGGTTTCTGAATAGTCATCGATAAAAGGATGGCCTGCCCTAGCCCCTAGCCCTTAGATATTTGTGTTCTCATTTTCATTCAAAGATATTTCCAGTTTCCTTTGTTAATTTTTCTTTTATCAACTGATAATGAAGAAAAATGCTGAATTTCCATGTACTTATGAATTTCCCTCTGTTATTTTGATTTCTAATTTCATTTCATTGTGATCAGAGAACATGCTTTGTGTGATTTCAATCTTTTAAGTATTATTGAGGCCTGTTTTAGGATTTAACATATGGTCTGCTTTGAAGAATGTTCCATGTGCACTTGAGAGAGTGTATTCTGTTGTTGGGTTGAAAGTCCTATAGATGTCTGTTAAATCCAGTTGGCTTATACTATTGCTCAGTTCTTCTGTTTCCTTGCTGATCTTCTGTCTGGTTGTTTCCTCCGTGATTGAGAGTGGGGGACTGACGTCTTCAACTATTATTCTCAAATTGTCTATTTCTTCCTTTAATTCCATCCTTTTCTTCTTAGTGTATTGTGGGGTCTTCTTAAGTGCATGTATGCTTATGTGTATTGCTACATTTTCTTGAAGGGCTGACCCTTCTGTAATTACCAAATATCCTTCTCTGTCTTTAGTAACTTTATTTTGTCTTAAAGTCTCTTTTATCTAGGGGCCTCCCTGGTGGTGCAGGAGTTAAGTCTCAGCACTATGAAGCTATCTGCAGTCACTGCAGCATGAGTTTGATCCCCAGCCAGGGAACTTCCCACATGGTGCAGCAGACCTCTCCTGTCTTGCCTGCTGCTCCCCTCAGCAGTGTACTTCAGTGGATCCACCTGTTCTGCTCCCCACTCTGTTTCTTGTGAATCCTCTCACCCCCACCCATCACCTCTGGCCTATGCCCCAGTTCTTGTATGCATAAATAAATAAGTCTTTTTAAAAAAGTCTATTTTATCTAATGTTAGGATAGTCGCCCCACCTCTCTTTGGTCTGCAAAGACCAAAGTTTGCATGGCAAACTTTTTCCTTCTTTTACTTTCAAACTATTTGTGTCACTGAATCTAAAATGAAGCTCTTGGAGACAGAACACAGTTGGATCATGTTGTTCGATCCATTCTGCCAATGTCTGGGATTTTAAATTGGAGGATTTAATCCAGTTAAATTTAATATAATCATTGATCATATAGAATTTGCATTGCCATTTTATTAATTGTTTTCAATGTTTTTCTATTTATTTATTTTTATTGATAATTTTTTTTCTTACTTTGTTGTAATTCCCATAGCTCTCCTGCCACCATATCAGCTTATTCCCTTGTTTTCAATATGTTTATCCTTATTTTGTTCCTCAATTCCTTTACTCCCTTGTTTGGTGCTAAATAGATATTATACAGTGTACCCTACTCATTCCCTTGTCATTTTTATTACATATTTGTGAGTTATTTTCTTGTTACATTGTGTGTGTGTGTGTGTGTGTGTGTGTACCACAACTTCTTTATTCATTCATCAATTGATGAGCACCCAGGCTATTTCCATTTCTTGTCTATTATAAATAGTGTTGCAATAAAAATGAGTGTGTGTGTGTGTATACATACACATGTGTGTGTATCTATATATATATATATAGATACACACACACGTATATCTTCAAATTAGTGCTTTTTAAAATTGGGGTGTAAATACCTGGAAGAGGGATAACTGGATCATATAAAATTTCTATTCTTAATTTTTTTGAGGACTCTCTATACTGCTTTCCCTAATGACTGCACCAATTTACAATCTCATGCACAGTGTAGAAGAGTCCTCTTCTCTCCACATTCTCTCCAATACTTGTTCTTTCTTGTCTTTTGGATAATAGCCATTCTCACAGTGTAAGATGATATATCAGTGTTTTTTTTTAAAGAGTTATTTATTTATGCATATAAGCTGGGGTGTAGGCCAGAGGTGCGGAGGGTGAGAAGATTCACCAGAGACAGAGTGGGGAGCAGAACAGGTAGATTGACTGAAGTACACTGCTGAGGGGAGCAGCGGGCGAGGCAGGAGAGGTCTGCTGCACCATGTGGGAATCTCCCTGACCGGGTATCGAACTCATGCTGCAGTGGCTCTGGATAACTTCATAGTGCTGCGCTTAACCCGTTGCACCACCAGGGAGTTGCCCTGTCAGTGTTGTTTTGATTTCCATTTTCTGTAATAATAAGAGATGATGAACATCTTTTTGTGTTCCTATTTGCCATCTGTATGTTTTCTTTGGAGAAGTGTTGATTCAGATCATCTGCTCATTTTTTAATTGAGTTGTTTCCTTTTTTACTGTTGAGTTTTATGAGTTCTTTGTATACTTTGGATATTAACCCCTTGTTGGAAGTATGAGAGCGAAGTTTACCATAGCTTCACAGAAGAATTAGTACCTGTCTTTCTCAAACTCTTCTATATGAAGTCAACATTACCCTGATTCTGAAACCAGGCAAGGACACTGTACACACATGCATGCATGGACCCACACACACACAAACACACAGACACACACACACACACACACACCAAACAAACAAAAAACTACAGGTTTATATCTCTGATGAACATAGATGCAAAAATCCTCAGCAAAATACTAGCAAACCAAATTCAACAATGCATTTAAAAAAATCATATACTATGATGAACTGGGATTTATACTAGGGATAAGGATGGTTCAGGATATACCAATCAATAAATGTGATTCACCACATCAACAAAAGGAAAAATAAAATCATATGATTGTCTCGATAGACACAGAAAAAAAACATTTGACAAGATTCAACATCATTTTATAATAAAAACCTTCAACAAAATGGTATAGAAGAATCATACTTCAACTAAATACAGTCCATATACATTAAATAAATAGATAGCTAGGAAGATAGATTGATAGAGGCCACATAGGACATGCCCATAGCCAACATCCTAATCAATAACAAAAATTAAGTTATTCCTCTAAGACCAGGAACAAGACAAGGATGTCCACTCTCACTGCAACTATTCAATATATTCAATATTCAATATATTGTTTTCTGACTTCCAAATGATCTCCACTTCTCTATCTCAGTGTTTTACCGAGGATAATGTGTTTACTTTTGAGTATAATCAAGATGTCTTCAGATAATGTATGGGATAAACATTGACCCCATTTTAATTATCAAGTACAAATATTAATTTTTATGTATATTAGAAAATACTGGCCTTTTCCAAGTGTGAATACAAGCCTTAAAGAGATATTGATATGGGTTTAAAAAAAAGAGAACAAACAATGGGGCCTTTCATCAACCCAGGTGCATCTTGTTTGCCACTTCCTTTGGACCTCTGACCTCACGAGCTGGAAATGGACCTTTGACCGATGGGAGGCTTCTATACCTGCATTAGCTCCCAGGAACGCGAAGACTGCAAATGCAGTGACTGCAGGAAAAGCTTTGTCTCTTATGGTCAGGGCTCCATCTCTCTCCATCTCCAATGGCATTGGACAAGTGCAAGTAACTGCACCTGAAGGCTGGGAGAATCTCCTCCCAAGTGTAAATAAAGCAACATGTACAAAATTGCATTAAAAAAAAATTAGGGGCCTCCCTGGTGGCGCAAGGGGTTAAGTCTCAGCACTATGAAGCTGTCTGCAGTCACTGCATCATGAATTCAATCCCTGGCCAGGGAGTTTCCCACATGGCACATCAGACCTCTCCTGCATGGCCCGCTGCTCCCCTCAGCAGTGTACTTCAGTCAATCTGCCTGTTCTGCTCTCCACTCTGTCTCTGGTGAATCCTCTCACACACACCCCACACACCTCTGGCCTACACCCCAGCTCTTGTATGCATAAATAAATAAATCTTTACAAAAAATTAGTACAACCTTGTCTATTGGCTACATTCCTTTTTCCATGAAAAATGTGAATTATAATAAAAGTTGTTGATTTTAAAATGAAACAAACTAAAATAGCAAAGGTGATATTGAATATGACAAGTACTAAGGTGTTACCCAAATAGCTGAAGTTTGGGAGAACTTTAGAATCCATGGGAACTCGTAGGGAAGCATGCCAAAATGTTTTATGCTGATATATTCTCACCCATTTAGCTAGGAAACTGCACCTTTAGCAACTTGGGGTATTTTGAGGTAGGTAATCTAATGCCTAGTTTGCGGAGCATTGTTCCTACTGTTTTGGTTATTTATTGTTGCACAATAAGTCACCCCAACTCTTAGCTTCTTAAAAAAAATAAATGTTTATCATTGCATGCAATTTCTGTGGGTCAGAAATCCAAGAGCAATTTAGCTAGGTAGTTCTGACTCAGGTTCTCTGAAGAGGATGCTGTCAGATACAGTCAGGGTTATGGTCTCATCTGAAAGCTTGAATGGGACCACAGGATCCACTTTTTTTCTTTTTTTTTTTTTTCTTTTTTTTCAATTTTTGCGCAGAAGAACTGAGGTATAGTCCAGAGGTGTGTGTGTGGGGGTGTGTGTGAGAAGATTCACCAGAGACAGTGGGGAGCAGAACAGGTGGACAGACTGAAATACACTGCTGAGGGGAGCAGCAGGCAAGACAGAAGAGGTCTGTTGTGCCATATGTAGGTCAGCTCCCTGGCCAGGGATCAAACTCAGTTTGTAGAGGTGATAGCACTGAGACTTAACTCCTACGCCACCAGGGAGGCCCCCAGAGGATCCACTTTCAAGATGGCGCGCTCCCATGATTGGTAAGTTGGTGATGGCTGTGGCCTAGAGGCCTGGATTCTTTGCCGGGCGGACCACTGCATAGAGCCATCTGACCACCTCCATAGCATGGCACCTGCCTTCTCTCAGAATGAGTGGTCCAAGAAAAATCAAAGTGCCAGCGACAGTTTTTTATCACCTAGACTTGGATTCTACATACCATCATTCTCACAATCTTTTGGTTACATGTGTCAACCTTATTCTATGTAGAATGGGCAACAGAATATGGGAGTTTTTTGGAGATATCTTAAGGCTGCTTACCACACTTAGCTTCTCTTCCATACCATCCCCCACTGTCAAAATCTCAAAAAGGAGACAGAACACAGAGTCTCTGTGAAGAAATGGGACAACTGGTTTGATTGATAGCCGAGATTAATTCTGCCTCAATTAACTCTCTGGGTCTCAGTTTCCTTATCAGTCAAAAAGAACTGGCCTGTGATGTCCTCTTTAGTTTAGAGTCTTCTTGATCTGAAAAGGAAACAACTGTGACTTATAAGACTGTGTGATTCCTTAAGATCAGATGTTAAGCAATGTGCTAAAGACTTTTGTTTGAACAGAGGAGGACTTTGAAGCCAATGCCATTCTTAAAGAGCAAAAGAAAAGAAATCCAGTCACTGCCTGACAATACACAAATTAACATCAGATAGGAGGAAGCACGGCCCATTAACCATAACTAAGTTTTTGAAAAGCTGTAAGGGCTTGCTGATTTAAGAAAATGAATACATGCAAAGTATGAACTGATTAATCATGGAATTTAGGTAACAGACACTGCAAATACTTATTGCAAATTAATTACTTTTAAGAAGGATTTATAATGAAGAGCTGCCTGAAATGGGCTTACTGTGAGAATCTGCGGGAAGATGAGTTTCGTTTTAGGATATCTCTGTCGACTGAAGATCAGACAGAAAATACGGATTTGAATGACAAAGACTGAAATAATTTAGAAACACTGTATAAAGAAAAACAAATTTATATAGTCTTTTCATAAAATGGGCTTTTTTATTTTAAAAGAAATAAATGATCACTGCAGAAATTCAGGTAATCCAGAAAAGCACTCAAAAGAAAATAAAAATCACTACTTATCTACCACAAAGAGTTACCACTTTGGAAATATACCTGTACAGCTGTTTTTTTGATGCAGGGACACTCATACTTAGGTATTGTTTTACAAATTTGAGATCATATTTATCCTAGTAGGTGGCATGAATTTCACTTTTTATAAGCTTCTAGTGAGCACATTGACCAGAAGGAATGTCAATTTTGATGCCATGTTTCCCAAGTTTTAAATTTTTAATTATTTTTAAATAAATAATGCATGCACACAGTGCAAAATTCACAAAGGACAAAAGAATGTCTTTTCCTCTCCTCAGTCACATAGTCCCCTCACTAGAGGTAGGCAGTGTTCCTACTCTCTTGATTGTCTATTTATAAACCTTTAATCTTTTATCCTCTCGCACAAACCATTGCATTCTGTCCCATCAGCCTGCACTGTACAGTTTTCTCTTAATAATACATCTTAGAATCTTCTTTATTGGTACACAAAGAGCTGGTTCATTATTTTCAAGGACATAGTATTCTGCTATGTAGAGTTACCATAATTTCGCTGGGTATTTATGTTGCTTCCAATCTTTTAGTATTGGCAACAATGCTAAAGTGAATCTGTTTCTATATAATTAATACTTAGGTCCCACAGCATGCAGATTTGTAATTTTTGAAAAGATTTCAAAAACTTTTCCAGAATGGAAATGGTATCCATCTATACAGGGATGCCCAAGAGGGTCTTTTCCCCTATATACTCATCATGGCTATGTAGGATCATATTTTTTCACTGGAGAAAAATTTTCTCATCGGAGTTTAGATTTGCATGGAGTTGATTGCAAAAAAGCTTTTTTACAGGAAAAGGGGAGGTTCCAGCTTCCCTGCCCCACCCAAGGAAGGGTGGAGAAGCTGAAGAGGAAACTGGAAGAAGATAGGAAGGAGAGGATCAAGAGGGAGACCTGGGGGAGGCACACGGAGCAGAGAAACATGTTAAGAAGCTGCACTTGCTTCTCAGCCTTAGACTAACCCCCCCGACTTGGGGGGCATGGAAGGAGACACTTAAAACAGATGTGGGTGAGAGACCCTGGGGAGGCTGAAAATGGCAGCTTTTATCTTCATTTTGACTTTACTCCTTTTGTCCCAGATTTGTCTGGCCTCTTCTGCCCCTTTCCTGTGGGTCCCCACCAGAAGGTGCCTTAGACTGGTGGCAAGTTTTTGGGCCTCAGCAGTCCTGATTTGGGCCAATCTTATTTGACTGGGCATTTACCCACAAGGGGATGGGTAACTTTGGGTGTTTTGTGTGAAAACTCTTTTATCTATTCTTTCCCTTCTAGTTTCTTTATAGCACACTAATTATATTAAAGTTCCTTTCCTTTAAAGGCCTTGAGCACTAGAGTATGTTTTTTCTTAACGTGGCAGATGGTAGAACCTATTTAGAGCATACAGGTTTGGGGATCCTGGGGCGCCCCTCACTCTGCCCTGTAACAGTTTGAGCATCTTTTCGAAAGTTGTAAGAGTCATTATGCCTTCCTTACAACCACCACTTTAGTCCACTCTCTGGTGTAAATGGAACCCCAAGTAGAGTCAGGGCCAGGTTGCCCCATATATCCAGGTGAGCCCCTGAACTGAGAGCAATGTGGAGTGCAGATGACTAAGGTGGCAGTGATAGTCCCCCCTCAACGGGCTCAAGGGAGGGCATAATTGTTCAGCTTCTGCACAGGTCTCAGAACCACCGCAGACCTTAGAACCTGCCTGACACCCAGCCTGCTCAGAAACCCATTGTGTGACCTCGGCCCAGTCATTTCAGTTCCCTGGGCTTCAGTTTCCTTTTCTGTGAAATAGAAAATTTAATAGAGCCTACCTGGTGGGGTTGTTGGGAGGATAAAATAGGACATAGGTACTTGGCACAGGGTCTAGCCACAAGCAAGTGGTTGCAATTGTTATTTTATCTATAGGCAAGGAAACTGGGAAACCCAGTGAACTGGCCAGGGCTTTATAGGATTTGTGGATGTGTGTGTGTGTGTGTGTGTGTGTACATACATATATCCTATAAATCCTATATGTATATTATACAGAAAATCCTATTGAGTCTGTGTAGATATGAAACTCTCTCTCTCTTTGTTGTGTGTGTGTGTGTGTGTGTGTGTGTGTGTGTGCAATCTATACATGTCTATTTTAAAGAATTGGGTCATGTGACTTTGGAAGCCAGCAAGCCAGAGATCCAGGGAAGAGGTGATGTTACAATTCCAGTCCAAATGCTGTCCTGCTAGCAGAATTCCCTGTGCTTGGAAGAGGTCAGTCTTTTTGTTTCATTCATGCCTTCAACTGACTGAACGAGGCCCACCCATACTAGGGAGAGCAATCTGCTATCCTCAAAAGATATTTCAATTTCACTGTTAAATTTTAACATGTTTGGATAAAATTAAAAATTTACATTCATCTAAATATTTAAATTTATTTAAATATCAATCTCATCTAAAAATACCCTCACAGAAACATTCAGAATAATGTTGGACTAAGTGGGCACTGTGGCCCAGTTAACTAAACGCATATTTTTAACCATCATACCCAAGGAAAAAGATGAATTATGTAAATTTGCAAGACCAGTCAGCTGTAAGTTTTGGTATCGATCTAAAACTAAGGATTTATTTATTTCAGCCCTGTGACCAGGGTGACACCATAATTGGAGATAGTGTTGTTGTTCCAGTTAGTAATTATTAGCAACACATCTTTTTACTCCCAAAAGGGTCCAGTTTGAACAATGAAGGTGGGCATTTTTTTTTTTTTTACCAAGGAAACCCTTCTCACCACTGCTCAACTTTAGAAATCAAAGAGATGGTGCTTATTACTCTTCACCCCACTCTGTTCTGGTCCTGGGGTCAATCCCAGCATTTGGGGAGGAGGAAGATCCAGCACCAAGAACACATTGCTGACATGATCAGGGCCAATTGTGATGTCAGAGGAAATATGGGGGAAACCCACCAGCAACAGAAGACCCAGTAGAGTTCTGAAATGCTGTGTGAGGTGGAATTTATCATTTCTGAACCATTTTGTTCTTTTTTTGTTTTAATCTCCAAAACAACCACAAAAGGAAAGAAAAATCTGCTAGTGCTAGAATCCTCCTGTTTTTATTCTCCCCACCTGGGAACAAAAGCAGGCATGTCAGACACATGAAAGGCTCCTCTGATTTTTCCAGCAGAGACACTCAGCCCAAAGCTGAGGGCAAAGGACACAAAGTGATCCTCAGAGGAAGTCGAGGGATTTGCCAACCTGAGCCAATTGTTCAGGCCTCTCAGGACTTGAGAGGAGAGTGTTGGGGAAAGGGGTGCACCACATCTCTAGAATGCCCCAGGGAAGAGGGGGGTCTTCTTATCTCAAACTCTGCCTCAACTTCTACAGACTGTTCGCAGGATAAACGAGTTAAAAACCAGGTTTTTTCCACCCTTCCACCACTAGGCGAATGCCAGGCCAAGTAGCGTGGGCGTGGGGCACATGCCTCTTTGATGATGGGCACCTGGACCCAGAGAGCATGGGTGTGCACGTGTGTAAATGCTCACACCTGTGTCCAGAGAGATGCCTAAAAGGGTGACGTCACTATGAGGACCACTCAGAAGACTACTACAGCTAAGGGAGGGCCACGCTGGGGTGAGACCACAAGATGGCACGAAACAGAGCCAGAGAGGCTGGAAAGAAACACAAAGATTCGCTGGGGGTCAGGAGGCTTGCCAGTCTCCAGGACCCCCCAACCCCTGCCCAGCCCGTGCCTGCTTCCTTGCATGCCAGCCTCCCTGCCTGGTGTGCCTGTGTACCTGGCTCCCCAAGAGAGCATTAAAGGCCTATAAAATCCACCGAGGGGCCTAGGACTCTTGTGGGGTAAATGAAGACTGGTCAGGCTTTGATACCGCTGGCCTCTGCGGCTATCACCTGTGGCCTTGAATGCAGAAGGCGCTTGGGAGCATGGGCTCTGGTCACGAATGCCTGATGGTGGTGGATATGCCTTACATAAGTGGGCACACCTGAGCTGAGAGACTGAGGCTATGAGGGCGGTGTCACCCAGAGGGCAGAGACGGCAGAACGACTACCAGGACCAGTGAATACAGAGAGGCAGGACCACGAGAGGACGCCAGAGAAAGCCCAAAGAGTAAAAGATTTGCTGGTGGCTCAAGGCTGCCCCCGCCACCCCCCCCGCCTTCCAGCCCGCTGCCTGCCCTGCGCCTGGTCGCCTCACTGCAGTTGGCGTAGAAAGAGCATTAAAGCTTGAGAAAAATACACTGAGGGCTCCAGGACTCTCCTTTACCCATCTGCCCAAATCGACAGAGAACCTGCTTGTGCCTGCTCCACAACATGCTTCCTGCTTCCACATGACAGGATTCAGTGTTCTTTCCAAACTGATGGGACAGAATAACTTAAAAACATCTTTCAAAAAACATCTAGTTGGATCTAGAACATTCTTGTGGCCTTGTCTGACAATGTGGTCACAATTTCTAGTTGTTGTTTTTTTAAAGATTTATTTATTTAGTTTTTAAAGATTTATTTATTTATGCATACAGGCTGGAGTACAGGCCAGAGGCGTGGGGCGGCGAGAGGGTTCACCAGAGACAGAGAGCAGAACAGGCAGATGGACGGAAATACACTGCTGAGGGGAGCAGTGGGTGAGGCAGGAGAGGTCTGCCGCGACATGTGAGAATCTCCCTGGCCGGGCGTCGAACTTGTGTCGCCACTGCCGACAGCTCCACATCGCAGCACTTAACCGCTGCGCCACCAGGGAGGCCCTTAAGATTTATTTATTTATGCATACAAGCTGGGGTGCAGGCCAGAGGTGTGGGGTGGTGAGAGGACTGACCGGGGACACAGTGGGGAGAACAGGCAGCTCTACTGAAATACACTGCTGAGGGGAGCAGTGGGCGAGGCAGGAAAGGTCTTCGGTGCCATGTGGGAAGCTCCCTGGCCGGGTATCAAACTTGTGCTGCAGGGGCTCCAGATAGCTTCATAGTGCTGCGCCTAACCTGTTGCACCACCAGGGAGGCCCCTTCTGGGGGTATTGTTTTTGAGACACTGGAGAACTGGGCTAGGGGGGAGGCCAGAAGGGGGAGTGGAGAAGGGATCCAGAACTAGACTTCTCCTTTCTCGCCAGGTCACATCCCCCTCGAGTCAGAAAGCAGACTTTCCCATCCCATTTGAGTTTTAAATAGAAAAATAAACAATAGAGAAATTTAAATACTTGAATGGGATGTCGTTACAAAGATACATGGGTTTTAATCCACGATGTGAAATGCGGGGGTCCTGATGAGACCCCCAAGCTTCTTGACTGCTATGCAGGCGAGGATTCATGTGGGAGTCAGTGTAGGTGAGTTGGAAATCAAGTTTTATTGTAGGTGAAAGTACACTGGCAGGAGTGAGTGGGCAGGTCCAGAGGAGAATCCTGCCTGGGCTCTTAAGACCCTGGTGTACACAGGCTTAGTTTAAAGGGCCTGAGCGGGATCCTGAGTGTGTTTTGATGACTTTTGCTTAACAAAAGGGGCAGTGTAGGGTAGGTGAAAAAATGGTCAGGATTTTCTGCCCTACTGCCATTAGATTTAATGATAGACACCTGCAGTCCTGCACGCAGCCTGATGTCGGCACCTGGAGTGGGGTGTGGGCGTGTGTGGGTGGGCGCACCTGGGCCTGGAGAGACAGTATATAAGGGCGGCATCATAGAGCGAGCAGCTCTATGAGGACTGTGTGGCAGAGAGTGGCAGAGTATGGTGGAGTGTGGCAGAGTACAGTGCCATCATGAAAACGTCTAATAAAACAACAGAGTCTGCTTGAATCGATGAGGAACCTACCTGGTCTGGGATGGTTGCAGAACAGGCAGGAATTTACAAAAGGGGTAATGAGATTGGCCAACTTGTTTAACAAAAAAACACCAGACCCTAACCTCCTGTTGGTTTGATAAGATGCAATTAATTGTTTTGGAATTGAGGAAAGTGAGTAGAAGAGATGGCATTTTCTTTCTGGGTCTAATGCTCTTTATCTGTGCTATCCAGTATAGTAACTGATAGAGTAGAAAATTTAGGATGGAGGCATCACAAGACCAGAAATTGGAGGTAGGGGGTAGAAATGATTAATATAGTTGTTAAACCAGCTATAGAAATTAAAAATCTTTAAGGTCCCAACTGCCATAGCAAGTATCAGACAACTAAAGATGATACAGGGCAGCAAGGGGCATAGTTACATAGAGTACCCGGAGGGCCATAGTAGAGAATCACTGATCCTTACAAATCAACCTAGTTACACCCTAAAAGTAATTAATTTCATGCTAACCACCACCGAGGTATGAACTCCTTCCCCAAAGGACACTGTATCAGTACAATTTCTGCACTATCAAGGGGCAGCTTTCTGCTCACCTGTTACGTTGAAGGAATTTTTTTCTACACACATCTCTTTCCTTTGCAAAACAGCAACAGCAGCTCTTCCTGGTTGCTGAGTCTGTGCAAGCATCTGTTCCTTATCTTTTTTTTGGATATAACCAAAAATCTTTGCTTTGTGGGGAAATTTGCTGTGTGGCATCAAAAAGGAAACTCTGGTTAAACTTTCCTGAGAGGTAAGCTTCCTACTCATTGAACCCAAAACCTCATCAAACTAACATTAGTAACAACTGGCCATGTGTGAATTTTGAGCACATAAAAAAACCACTGTTTCAAACTGCGATATACTTAGTTAAAAAAAAAAAAAAAAGTCCTCCCTGGTGGACTAGGGGTTAAGTCTCAGCGCTAATGCCTGAGTTCCATCCCTGGCCAGGGAGCTAACACACATGGCGCAGCATACCTCAGCTGTCTTGCCCACCTACACCCCTGTTCTTCTAAGCATAAATAAATAACATCTTTTTTTTAAGTAAATTATCTCATTAATTTTAGATAGAAATGACAATCGTTGGGATATAGTGACATAGAGAGCCAAAGCTATTAAAATTGATTTCATTTGCTGCTTTTTATTTTAAGGTAGCTCTTAGAAAAATTTAAATGTAGCTCCCATTATGTTTCTGTTTGTAAGGCACTATTCTGGATACACCACTCTTGACTGCCAATTTTGTTTCCACCAGCCAATTTTATTTCCACCATTTACAAGTCTTGTCGGGTGACTTACTGCTTATAAAAGTCCGTGTGCTTCCTGGATTGTAAAATGTGGATAGTGTTAGGGTAAATGAAAAGACTGAATATTCCTTGTGACTACTTAGCAATGCACTTAAATAAACAATAAGTTCAGTACCTGTTATTTACCAGAGACCGCGGTTTCTCTATTGATACCGTCAGTGCTGGGCAACATTGGTTATTAAAAGCCCTTCCTCTGCGACCTATTTCCATTCTGACGACAATAATAACAAATGGCAGCCAAGGCCCGAACGCTCTTTCGGGTGGAGGCCGCCCTCCTCACATCAAAAAATTAAAATGACCTAGGTTCCTTCCCGGAAGTGGGGTATCTGTATTTATCAACAGAGCCCGGGAAAAACATGAAAACTAAGCGGCCACAGATCACATGACGACCCTTAGCAACGGATGCTGGAGCCCGTTGCTAAGGAGAGAAAGGAAAAACAAGGATGTGGTCCGTCGGCTCTTGATCTCCGGCAGCGACTGCTTCCGGTTTTGCCGGGAGCCCGTCCTCCGACCTATCTTCCCCCGGGCAGCTGGGACTCTGGCCGTGGGTTCCACCGCCTCTGAAGCTTTGAGAACCCTGGTCTGTCCACCCGGATAGCGGCGGGGGCAGTGCGGGCTTCCCGCCCGGCCGCAATGCTGAGCTCCCGCGCCCAGGCGGCGGTGACCGCGGCAGACAGGGCCATCCAGCGCTTCCTGCGGACCGGGGCTGCCGTCAGGTGAGCTCTGGGGGGCGGGGCGGCCCGAGAGGCCACGACCAGGATCCCCAACCTGGGCCTGTGGCGGCCTTTTCACGCCCTAGTCCGCTGCGTCCCCAGGGCCGGAGTGAGCATTCCCGTGACTTCTGCGTCCCGTAGGTGTGGAGGTCCAGACTATGAGGCGGGAGGGCGACAGACCTCTAGGGCCTCCAGTTCTTCCGTAATGCCAATTCTGTCTGCACTGCCCAGATTCTGTCAGTGCACCCGACCGCCCCCCGCCGCCTGCTCGTGCCTCCTCCAGTCCTCTCATTGTTCCCGGAACTTACCGGGACCCTCTGGCGTGTCAGTGTCCCGCATTCCCTCAGTGTCCCCCCACCCCCTACCTGCCACCTCTTAGTGCCTTGCAGACCTTCCAGGATTCCTTAATCCTTTTAGAATGCCCCTAGTTCTTCTGGGATTCCCCCAGTCAAGTCAGTTTCTGATCTGTCAGGGACCCCCATCTTGCTAAGCTTCTTAATTAATCCTGCAGCATTTCTCACAATTCTGTGAGGGCCCGGGGCCTACTGCCTCCACTTACCCATCCCATTTTGTCAGTATCCCTGCTCATGTCAGTCCCACCCCCACTAATGCCAGGGATCCCCTATTTTCTATGGGTCCCCAGTCTTACTAGTGACTCCTTATCTTGCAGGGATCCCTAAACCAGTCAGGATCTCTTAATCTGTTAGGGCTCCCCTGTTCCTGCTAGGACCCCCTATTGTATGGGTCCCCATTCTGGCGAGGGACCATATTTCCATTCTCTTATGTGCCTTCCTGCCACCCCTCCCCAGGCTTCACAACTGAGCATCTCCCCCCCACCTCCCCCCACCCTATTACTGACCCTAAATTACCCAGACCTGTTACTCCGGTCAGCTTCCCTCCTCTGGAAGTGGAGCAGGGGTAAAGAGCTTATTAAGGCAGGGCTAGAATTCCTCAGTGGCTGTCCTGTCTATCGCCCTATTCTGTAGAGGGGAAATGGGCCTTAAGTCTTCCTTGCCTATGGTGCTGCGCCTGACCTGATAGCAGAAGTGGAAAGAGAAGCCAGATCTTTTCAAACCCAGGCCCCACTACTCTTCTTGTGTTGTCATTTTGCAGAGCGGTGGGTTTCCAGATTAACCACTTGCCCTGGGATTTTTTTTCTGTGCTCTGCTCAGTGCCTAGGCAGATCCTTTCTTCCATTCCTTCAACCCTCTGTCCTTCACTTTCTCTCATGAGCTTTGTGGTTTTAAGCACAGCCTTGGCAGCTCAGTAGGCATGAGTTCACATCCACACTGCCTTGTGCACTTTGACCCATGTTGGCTGTGTTTCCTAGTTTCCTAACCTAAAAAAAAAAGAGAGAGAGATAGTAAGAGATGACAATAGGACCTACCTCTCTAGGATTGGTTTGAGGATGAGATCAGATTATCACAGTGCCTGGCATAGAGTCATGGTCCTTAAATATTAGTGTTTGATGGGGGGATTTTAAAGCACTTATAAAGTGCTTAGCATTTCAGTGATGGTCCTTTTCAGTCTTTTGTAGATATCCTGTTGTGTGTACATCAGTACAAGGGTACACTGAGAACCTTCAAGAATATCTGTCATGAATGAAACTGACACGAAACTTAAAATCATAGCAACTAGCACTTATTAAGATTTTACTGTGCTCTTGTTTCATCCTCACAGCAACTCTTTGGGATAGGGCTCATGATTGTTTCCACTGTACAGATGAGGAAACTGAGCCTTAGCTGGTGAAATGATGCCCTAGGGACTAGCAAAGCCAGTATTAAACCAGATAGATGTGAGTCCAATCTCTTAACCAAATTCTGTTCACATTCTGTTGTCTCTGTCTTAGGAGAACAAAGGCTTATTTGCAATTCATTACCAGTTAAGTAGCATATCAGTTATGAAAATGTTGGTTATTGTTAGATAGTTACTGGTATCATCAGTGACTCTTTTTTTAAAAAAAGATGTATTTTTTTGTGCATACAAGAGCTGGGGTGTAAGCCAGAGGCATGGGGTGGTGAGGGGATTCACCAGAGACAGAGTAGGGAGCAGAGCAGGCAGATCTACTGAAGTACACTGCTGAGGGGAGCAGCAGGGAGGCAGGAGAGGTCTGCTGCGCCATGTGAGAATCTCCCTGGCTGGGGATGGAACTCATGCTGCTGTGGCTTCCACAGTTCCATAGTCTGAGACTTAACCCCTTGCGCCACCAGGGAGGCCCTCATCAGTGACACTTCACTGAGTTAATGTTGATGGCGCTCTAAGATCACATATCAACATGATCCAAATAAAAATGTTGCATACATATACATGTAACACTTGTGCAGGAATATATCACACATCGGTACACACACATACATGGTTGGCCCTATTCAGTAGAAATACATTAATTTTGTATAAAATTGGTGTTTCAATTGCCAGTGTAGTGCCAGTTATTTTGTAGTAAAAAAATAAATTCAGTGTTCATCAAGTCTAAAACTAAGAAATTTCAAATTTTTTTTCAAATTTTTCAAATACCTAGTAGACATTTTAAACTGTCATATGCCCCCTCTCATTTAATATTCTAAAGAACAAATCAATTTCTCTATCCCATTAGTACCCCATCATCAGTATATATTATTGAGGGCCTCTATGTGCCAGGCATGATCTAGATACTTGGGCTATGTCAGCAAGGCGAAGATCCCTGCCATCTGGGACTTTGCCTTCCAGTTGAGGGCGACAGGCAAGAGCAGTGAATAAGTGAGTGTCATGTTAGAACTTGGCAGATGCCATGGAAAGTGGATTAATGTGCAGGTTCTAATAGTTCTAGAGCAGGTCTCCTTGAGGAGGGAGCCGAGCAGTGACCTGGGAGAAGCGCCAGGCAGAGAGCAGCCATCAAAGGCCCTAGGGTGGGATTGCAGCTGGTATGGTGGCTGTGTGGCAGTGGAGTGCGTGGCAGAGCAAGAGGAAAACCCTGGCTTCTCCTCTGAGCACAAAGGGCATTTGGAAGGTTTTGCCCTGACTCAGTGAAACCTAATGTCTATAAGGTGCTGATTTTCAAGACATATTCCTGTTACTGTCAAATACTCTAACTTGGAACTTGGGTATTTGGTGGGTCATTGGGTTATTTGGACAAAATGTGACTTCTCTGTCCCTATGTCTGTTTAAACACATACTGTGTTTGGATGAGGGGTGACAGTGAACTTACTTTCTTTTTCAGATACAAAGTCATGAAGAACTGGGGTGTTATAGGTGGAATTGCTGCTGCTCTTGCAGCAGGAATATATGTTATTTGGGGTCCCATCACAGAAAGAAAGAAGCGTAGAAAAGGTAAGAATGAGCCATTGCATCACAGACTTGACCCAAACACCATCATCTCAAAACAGTACACAGTGGGAGTGGGCATTTTTGTTCTCTTATACCTCAGTTTTTGAAATAATACTTTCTTTTAAACAGATATTAATTTTTAATGACTTTGTTATTTTTACCCTGTAGTTAAAAGATTGATATTCTACCCCCTCTCAGGTCTGGAGTTTGAGACCTGCTTTGTACTGGAAAACCTTGTGACTTAATTGTCTGGGTGTTGTCATTAATATGACAGTTGTGTCATATCAGGACATTGGGGCAGCTTGACTATTACATTGTGGGTTTGCTGACTAGCTACTAGTCACTAGTAAAAGTTTCAAGTTAGTTTGTTCATTAACACAAAAATCTATTTCCTTTTTTTTTTTTTTAAGATTTTATTTCTGTGTAGAAGAGCTGGGGTGTAGGCCAGAGGTGTGGGGTGGTGAGAGGATTGATCAGAGACAGAGTGGGGAGCAGGGGAGCAGAACAGGCGGATCTACTGAAGTACACTGCTGAGGGGAGCAACGGGTGAGACAGGAGAGGTCTGCTGCGCCATGTGAGAAACTCCCTGACTGGGGATCGAACTCAGGCCACTGAGTGATAGCGCTGAGACTCAACCCCTAGGCCACCAGGGAGGCCCATATTTCCTTTTTTTAAAAAATACTCCCCTTTGTAAATGTTGCTCTATTTATATTGATTAAAATTCAGTAACAAAAATGGGGGGAGGAATAAGTGTAGCAAATATTGATCATTGTTAAATCTGGGAATGGTTGTGATCAGGGTTCATTTACAGTCTCTCTTCCTTTGCACATGGTTGACAACTCGATAGTAAAAGGTTAAAAGAGAGTGGAAGAAGGAAGTATGTCAGACTCTTCATCTCTTTGCAGAACTGCTATCGTGGTGTCTTTCCCACTGATTACATAAACAAAATTGTTGTCGTGGGGAGCAACAATAGGACAATTGTTTTCTTTGGCCCTGAAAAACAGTGCTTTTTTTTAGTCAAAGGAGAGAGAGAGAGAATGAGAGAGCGATGTTACTAAGTGTTTTTGTACAATCACTGCAAGCCAAGCTGTCCGACACTGTGGTGGGATTCAAACATAACCAACCCACAATAAGGCCCTGTCCTTCTGTCGCTTACAGTCTCATGAAGGAGCAGCAGTAGAACCCGCCCTGCGTGGGCAGAGTGCCTGGCCCTGGTCTCTGTGGACAGGACTTTTCACACTGGGATTTCAGATTCAAGGCTAACGTGTGAAAATTCCGGGTCTGGAATTAGAGAGCGTTGATCCAATGTGGTGTGCTGTTCTCGTCCTCTGCCCTCCCTCTCCCCCTCTTTTTTCTTTAGGGCTTGTGCCTGGCCTCGTCAACTTGGGGAACACCTGCTTCATGAACTCCCTCCTGCAAGGCTTGTCTGCCTGCCCAGCTTTCATCAAGTGGCTGGAAGAGTTTACCACACAGTACAGCAAGGATCAGAAGGAGCCTCCGCCGCACCAGTATTTGTCCTTAACACTGCTGCACCTCCTGAAAGGTATGTAGCTGCGAACGTCAGGGGGTTGTGCGCCTTTTCTTTTCTTTTATTTTTGCATAGAAGAACTGGTGTGTAGGCCAGAGGTGTAGGGAGTGAGAGGATTCACCAGAGACAGGGTGGGGAGCAGAGCAGGCAGATGTACTGAAATACACTGCTGAGGGGCGCAGCGGGCAAGACAGGAGAGGTCTGCTGCGCCATGTGGGAAGCTCCCTGACTGGGCATTAAACTCAGGCCACCGCAGTGATAGCATGATAGTGCAAAGACTTAACCCCTAGGGCCTCCCCGGTGGCGCAGCGGTTGAGCGCTGGGCTGTGTAGCTGTCGGCAGCAGCGACGCGAGTTCGACGCCCGGCCAGGGGAGAATCCCACATGGTGCGGCAGACCTCTCCTGCCTCGCCCGCTGCTCCCCTCAGCAGTGTATTTCTGATCTGCCTGTTCTGCTCCCCGCTCTGTCTCTGGTGAACCCTCTCGCCGCCCCACGCCTCTGGCCTGTACCCCAGCTTGTATGTAAAAAAAAAAAAAAAAAAGACTTAACCCCTAGGCCACCAGGGAGGCCCGAATGTGTGAGTTCTCAAAGCAGCACCCTAGATGACAAGCAACGGGGTCATCAGTGTAGAAAAAGATCAGACAGATTGTTATGGGAAATACACTAAGAGCCCAATAGATACAAACAGGTATTTTTTAAAACCAAAGATGTCACCGTATGCGATACGTTGAAAATACAAGTGATTAATACCAAAAAATTAGATTTATATAGCAAATGAAAATTTTGAAAGCATGAATGCCAGTGAGAAGATAGTAGAAAATGCACCATAAGAAAAGGTGCCTCAGTTATGCTTGTCCCATGAGTGAGACCAGGCTAATTAATAAAGCCCCCAAGTGGTAGAGAAATACACGTGCAGGTTTAATATCACAATTATGACTCTTTGTAATAGCTTGTGATTAATATTTCTCTCTCCAACTAGAATTTGACCTTCATGAGAGTAAAAACATTTCCCCCCCCCCTTTTCATCTCTCACTAAATTCCTAGTACTTAGCACAGTAGTCTGAATATTAGGAGGCTTTAAACAAACATCTGTTAAGTGAATAAATAAATGGAATAAATGAAGTGAAAAATGGAACAAACCAAGGAAAAGTTACCATATATTTTAAAATTATTAATTAGTAACAATGTTTTCAGGACAAAAAACACCTGTCACTTAAGCATTTTGACTGAGGTACTTTGGTTTCAGAAATATCAAAAAGTATCTTTGTTTAGGGAATAAAGTAATTCACAAAAGAAATGATACAAATGATATTTAGATAGAAAGTCTAAATAACATTCAAATACTCAGTGTGACCATAATCAAAGAACTGTAAGTAACATTATGGGATGTCTTTTTTTCTTTTTTTTTTCTTTTTTTTTTTGCCTGTCAGTGAAAGTTGACAAACAAATCCCCAGTCCTGACATAATCACGGCTGTGATTGTACACTGCTGCCAGGGCATAACTTAGGCCACCCTTTCTGGAAAGCAGTTTGGAGCAACTTCATAATAGCTTGCAAAATGTTTAATCCTGTTTGAACTAGTAATTCCATGTGTGGGAATCTGTCTTAACAGATATAGTTAGAAATGTGTGTGGTCATTTTGGCCTGAAATGCAAGTTCTACAAACAATTCCAGGAGTGGCAAAACCCTGCCTCTCTGCCTGGAGAGGAACAGCTTGGAGAGGTTGATAAAGTTTTAAGAAGTCACCTAGCTTTATTTTAACCACATTTTTGGACCATAACTGCTTTTTCCCCTTCCATAACATTGTTAATAACTCAACACCATTCCTCAAAACAAGATTTGAGAAACGGTGTTGTGTGCACAAACACCTAGTTTTTTTTTTTTTTTTTTTGCAATTTTTATTTATGTTTGTGTAGAAGAACTGGGGCGTAGGCCAGAGGTGTGGGGGGTGAGAGGCTCCACCAGAGACTGTGTGGAGCAGAACAGGTGGATCTACTGAAATACACTGCTGAGGGGAGCAGCAGGAAAGACTCTGGAGAGGTCTGCTGCACCATGTGGGAAGATCCCTGGCTGGGGATCAACTCAGACCCTAGTGGTGATAGTGCTGAGACTTAACCCCTGGGGCACCAGGGAGACCCAAATGCCTAGTTCTAATGGAGAAAAGACAGGAATGTAAGTTGTCAAGCAGTAGAATGCTTAAGCAAAAAAATGATATATTGCATAGCCATTAAGATTCATCTTTGTGATGTGTTGCTTTTCATTTGAAAGAGGGTATAACCTCCTTATTAAGTATAGAGCATATAGGTTCTAATATTAAGTTTTGTTATTTATTTATTTTTTAAGATTTATTTATTTATGCACCCAAGCTGGGGTACAGGCCAGAGGTGTGGGGTGGCGAGAGGGTTCACCAGAGACAGAGTGGGAGCAGAACAGGCAGATCGACAGAAACACACTGCTGAGGGGAGCAGTGGGTGAGGTGGGAGAGGTCTGCCGCGCTATATGGGAATCTCCCCTGCGAGGCATCGAACTTGTGTCTCCGCTGCCAACAACTCCAAAGCGCAACACTTAACCACTGTGCCACCAGGGAAGCCCCTCTAATATTAAGTTTAAAGGAACAGGACTCACAGAATAATATAATTTGACAACAACGAAGCAAAAACTTCCACAGATAGAGGCTGGACTGAGAAAGACCAGAATGTTCGCAGTAGCCATTCTGGTATTACACAATCAATAGTTCAAAAACATAAAAAAGAAAAACAGACAAACTGTATTTCTGAAACTTTCAACATGAAGAATACATTACTCTCACGGTCAGAAAAAAACTGAATTGAAAAAGTACTCAGTTATACATTGCTTCACTGAGGTATTTCCCAGGTGATCTTAGCTTGACCCAGAAATCTCTATGAAGCAACTTCTGCTCTTCTGGATGAGGCAATTAGAAAAGAATTTATTTTATTGCCCTGTTAAAAAATAGTAGCATCCCAGAGACTGTGTGAAAAGCTGGGCCGTGTGCACAGGTGTGGGGTGCAGGCTGGGCAGCTGTCACCGCCGTGGCGAGCGCTGCACTGACCCCGCCTGTGACCCAGCCCAGGAGCCAGAACTGAGCTGCCCCTACTGGACACGCTCCCTTCTCTGCTTCTGCGTCTCTGGTCTTTTATTTTGGCTTTTAGTAATAATTTTTAATTACACAGTGATGCATGAATAAATTCTCCTTGTTAAAAAAAAAAAAAAAAGGCGTAAGGGACGGCCCTTTATCACGTTCCCAGCCCCAGTCCTCACCTTCCTTCCCGGAAGGCAGGTGCAGGTGACTTCCCGGCTGTTTCCTGTGCATTTAAATGGGTTTTCTAAGTATATATTTGTTTTTTCATAACCACATCATAATATGCACTCCAGAGATGCCCATTTCGGTACATAAAACTCTATCCCTTTCACTTTTTTCCTTCTAGAGCTTATTGGTCTACTGTATTTTGTCTTCTGTGAATTACTTGGTCATAGGCCTTACCTTTTTAAAAAAATTGTGGTAAAATAACCGTAACAAAATTTACCATTTTTGTCACAGAGTGTACAGGTCTATAACATTGAATAATCGGGCATGTTCTTATGGTTGTGTAACCATCCCACTCTTCATCTCCAGAACATTCTCACCATCCTGTATGGAGACACTACCCCCATATCCCGGTAACCACTCTTTTTAGTGGCCTCATCACCAAGCTCTGAGGTGGGAGTAGGGGTTCCCCACATCCACAATCAATTCTCAAGACACTAGCGCCCATTCTGACACCGTCTACCCAGAGCTACCATCAGACTCCACAGATTAAGGGTTCCGTCCCATAAGACTGCTCCCCCCCCATCTTTGCACCACGCCCCGGTGGTAACCTGCCCTTCTGACTGTAAATCAGAGATTCCCACAACTCTCTCCTCGGTTTGATTAATTTGCTAGAACAACTTGCAAAACTCCCAGCTTATGAAAGAATATGGTAACTGACCCGTATGAACATCCAGAGGGCAGAGATGCATCAGGCAAGACGCGGGGCGGGTCACTGCTACTACACACCTGCGCTCACCTGTATTCCCAGACCCGGAAGTTCTCTGGCTTCTGTCCTTTGGGACTTTATGGCAGCTTCATTACCTGGTTGTGATTGATTAAATCATTGGATATTGGGGATTTATTCAGCCATCCAGGCTCTCTTCTCTCCCCTCTAATCACAGGCAGCCAACCCCCATCTTCAGGTGTGGTGTCCAAGGCACCTTGTTAACATACAAGAAACACCTTTGTGACTCTCATCTCTTAGAAAATTAGAAAGGCATTGTACCAGAAACAGGGTGAAAACCACTATTATTTTCTTATTATAAATCACAGTTATCATAACCACCATTCATTTTCTGTTAAGTTTGACATTGCACCTCATTTAAGTGGACTCGCATGATATTTGTCCTTTTGTGTGGCTCATTTTACATAGCATAGTATCCTTAAGGTTCATTTGTTGGGGTTCAGGTGATGGGGTTCAGTGCATGGGTACTTGGATCCCTTTGAGAAAGAATTCAGCAGATGTTCCCATTTAGCAGCACACGGCAAGTTTATTAAGGAAGAGAGACAAAGGAAAGAGATTCTGGCATTGACACAGGCGGGCAGGAGAGCAAGGGATGCCTTTTATAATGTTCTTTGATGGAATATTGTGGAAATAATCGCCCTGGGGTCAGATTGGGTTGATCTTCTGTGATTGGTAATCCTCTCTGCCCCCTCCTCTGGCTGATACTCTTTTCTGACCCCACCTTAGATTCCTGGAAACTTCCATAGCTGGTTTAGTTAAGATTTATTAATCGTCCCTATCCACCTCTGGTGTTTGTCCTTGTGAGTCCTTCCATCCTAAATTTTCCTACTCTAAGGTTCCATCACACTCATGTTATAGCATGTGTCAGAATTTCATTTCTTTTCAAGGCTGAATATGAGTAATACTCCATTGTGTTGTGCAGTGTGTGTAACTTTCATAAGTCAGTGGACATTTGGGCTGTTTCCACCTTTTGACTTCTAAGTAATGCTGCTGTGAATATTTATATACAAATGTTAGTCAAGTCCTACTTTTATTGCCAGGTCTAATGGTAATTCCATTTAATTTTTTAGACAGTACGGACTCTTCCACAGTGACAGCACCATCTTACATTCCCACCTGCAGTGCACAAAAGGTTCCAATCTCTGCGTGCTTACCAGCACTTATTACTGTCTCTCTCATGCAGCCATCTCCATGGGTGTGAAGTGAGGTCTCATTGTGGTTTTGATTTGCACTTCCATGGAAAGTGACGCTGAGCATCTTTTCATTTGTTTACTGGCCATTTATACGTTTCTTTGACAAATGTCTATTCAAGTCTCTTGCCTTATTTTTGAATTGGGTAGTTTGTTTTTGTTCTTGAGGCTTAGGAGTTCTTTGTATATTTGGGGTAGCAATCCCTTATCAGATATGTGGTTCACAAGCCTCATTCACTTTTACGGCGTGCATGCTATCAAGACACCCCGTTTACTTAGTCACCTGCTTCCAGTGCCTGGTCATGACAAAGGGGCTCTAGTGACATTGCCGTGCGTGCTTGTCGCGCTCGTAAGCACGTGCTTCCCAAGGATAGGTCCTGAGAAAGTCCAGTGACCACATACAGGTCATGAAAATGATAGTCGACTGCAGCGCCAGCGAGGCACAGAGCAGGTTCCCTGTGATTCAGGCCGACGGGTAAAGGAGGAGTCCTGGAGCCCTCGCTGGCTTTTCAGGCTTTTAATGATCTTTTGTAGTGCAGCAACCAGGTACAGGGCAGGCCGGAGGGGGGGGGGGGCCGGGAGGCTGGCAGGCCTCCCAGCTCCCAGCAAATCTTCTCTTTTTCTGGGCTCTCTGGCGTAGTCTCGTGGTTTCTCTGCTGCACCCCAACAGCCCTCTGCCGCCACGCTCCGTGCTCTCCTGCTGCCACTGCTTCTCCTTCTGCATCTCTATGATGCTGCCCTTTTATGCTCAGCCTCTCCAGGCCCAGGGGTACCCACTCACACAGGCCCACACCCCACTTTAGGTGCCCGCCATCAGGCATGCATATAGGCCTGCAGGGGTCTATTTTTGATGGGAGGGCAGAAAAGCCTCATTGTTCTTTCATTTACCCTACACAGACATGACTAAATTGCTCCGATGGCCTCTTAGGCTAAGGTGGGCTAAAGGAGACGTTAGCAGTTTTCCTCACAGAAGGGCTGCTTGAGAGATGCAGGAGGAAGGAGGAAGGTACCGTTTCTTTCCTGGTGCACTGCCGTTGCTCTGGAGGGTAAAGGTCTCACCCCAGGGCTTATTTGCTCTGGCAAGTCCCAGGACTCCTCGGGACTGGATTCCAGGGCTGCTGATTCTCCACACTCACCACTCTTTAGTCACCCACAGAGTTCAGACATGTGAGGGGTGGGGGACAATGTCCAGAACCTGGAGTATTCAAAGGAAATCTCTCAAGTTCACCGACAAGAAGACAAAGAGAAGAAATTGAGTTTACCTGGGGAATCACTGTACTCCCAGAAATTTCAGAGGTGGCAAGCGCTGACATTTTTATCTTCTCCACTAACTTTATTGGTCTGGAGTGATACACGGTGGGAAGGGGGATGGTCAAGATCAAGCATTGGCAAACTACAGCCCGTGAGCCAACTCCAGCTGACCACCTGTCTTTTAAATAAAGTTTTATTGGAACACAGCCATGCCCATTTGTTTACATGTGGTCTGTGGCTGTTTTTGTGCTCTCAGGGCAGAATGGAGTAGTTTCACCAGAGACCATATGGCCTGCAAAGCTAGAAACGTTCACTTATGCCCTTTACAGAAAGTTTGAACCCCAATCTAGATATAATAAAAACTTACAGACCCATCAAACTTTTTTTTTTGTCTTTTAGGCTTCTTTCTATTGATGATCGAAAAGTAAACCACTCGGTAGTGGTTTACTACCACTCCTGCTGCCACAGAGCTTGATGCTCCGCTGTGATCATTAGAAACTCAAATGCCTACCAGAGTAAAACAAGCGGAGGCCTGGTGGCCAGAGAGAGTCCTGTGTAGACTGGTTAAGCGCTGAGTGTGTGGTTGGACCAGCTGAGTGTTTTGGGCTTTCCTGCCCCTGAGAGTTATGAGTTAGAAAGATCTCTTCAATAATAATCTTGGAACAACAAATTTATATTGGTGGTGAGAGTTTAAATATAAAAATCACCCACTTCATTTAAACGTGGCAGTCTCGTGAAAATAAGACATTCATCCAACAAATGCTAAGGGCATACTGAGCACTGGGTAAAGCTATAGGAGGAACAGTGAAAGAAATATAATTCCAAGGTAAATTCTACCATCCTTTATTTTCTTAATTTTTAATTTTCACCAGTCACCCTTGATCAGGTGTTCCTGAGTAGGATACGGAAGGATTCGGGAGCGCCGGCAAGGAAGGTCACGGTCTAGTCAGGAATGCAACGTGGTGTCCGTGCCCATGTTTGAGCCCCTTGTAAGAAATTAGTTTGTTTTGGTGTAGTAGAACTGGGGTGTAGGCCAGAGGTGCAGGGGTTGAGAGGATTCACCAGAGACAGAGTGGGGAGTAGAGCAGGCAAATCTGCTGAAATACACTGCTGAGGGGAGCAACGGGTGAGACGAGAGGTCTGCTGTGCCATGTGTGTCAGCTCCCTGCCCAGGGATCGAACTGAGACCCTTGAGGATAGTGCTGAGCCTTAACCCCTGGGCTACCAGGGAGGCCCAAAAGTCATTCGTTAAAAAGCACACAGGGTCCTCCCTGGTGGCACAGCGGGTTAAGTCTCAGCCTATGAAGCTATCCAGAGCCACTGCAGCATGAGTTCGAGACCCAGCCAGGGAGCTTCCCACATGGCGCAGCAGACCTCTCCTGCCTCACCCGCTGCTCCCCTCAGCAGTGTATTTCAGTAGATCCACCTGTTCTGCTCCCCACTCTGTCTCTGGTGAATCCTCTCACCACACACACACACACACACACACACACACACACACACTTCTGGCCTACACCCACCTTGTATACCTAAATAAATAAATCTTTAAAAAAACAAATAAAAAGCACACATGCCATCAGTGAAACCCAGTGGCGCTCCCTGTCTTCACACTGACCCTGTGACACTGGTAGTCGCTGCTTTGAAAGATTCCCATACCTCACGCAGCACTGACATGTCGCGGTTTCTGGCTAGTTGTTATACTGGTGAATTTAATAATCTTAGTAATGTTTCTTGCTTCCAGCTTTGTCCTGCCAAGAAGTTACTGATGATGAGGTCTTGGATGCAAGCTGCCTACTGGATGTTCTGAGAATGTACAGATGGCAGATCTCTTCCTTTGAAGAACAGGTGAACACAATATTCAAAACAGGCTTAGCATGGAGAACCTTTCCCCCTGATGATTTGGGGCCCATGCTTACAGTGATGGCTGAAAACCAGCCCTGTTGCCCTCTCGGGAAAATAACCACCAGGGTCGACCTTGTAGTTGCCTGACCTGAGTATACACTCCTGCTGTGAGGTATCTAGATTGCTTGGGTGTTCTGGAACCAGACCGTGAACTGAATTCCTGCTCTCATTAGGGGGAACACAGCTCCTCACCCAGTGGATGGAGGGCCAGCTGCCAGAGGGCAACTTTGCATCTCAGTAGATGATGGGGACACCTGTAGGGAGAGGCAGGTGGTTTCACCTTGGAGAAAGTGATATTCAGGTGAGACCCTTTTTTGGACCATACCCAGATTAAAAAACGAACAAACCAAAAAAACCAGCCATCAGAGGCTTGCTTAAAGTGGCTTCAGACCTCCAGCCGCAGTCATATGCAACCCCAGGGCGCTATTCCAGCCCTTCCCACCCCCTTTTCCACAGCTCCAGCTTCACTGCCCTCTCTGGTATGCTCCCCCTTTCCCTCCCCCCCCTTTGCTGTGCCCTGCAGCAGGACTGAGGCTGGGCCAGGGTGAGTTCTAGGGACAGTGTGTTTTCCAGAGGTTTATGGTATACCTGCCTAGCAGCGCCTCCAGGAAGGCCTCATCCAGCCTTGTGGGGGCTGCTTCTGCCTCTACCCTCCAGACACTGGAGTAGAGCAGGGGGAGACAGCCCCTGGGCTCCCCAAATTGTGGTGCTGAAGTGAGGCACTTAAAAACTCTGGCAAGTGCGGTGGGAAGGCTTTCTAGCACCCCTTATTTTAAACAGTTATTTATTTCCACACTATCTGAAGCTATGTATATTACTTTTTAAGCGTCTTCATAATACAGTCTTGATAAATCTAATACAATCTCAGTTGTATGTTGAAATGTTTTTCCATACTGAAAATCGTTTTCAAATCCTCCTCTAAACCAGAAATATTTAGGTGCATTTTGCTTTTCTCAAAACTGAGCGGCTGAGGTCTAAGTCCCCATGGCCATCAGATGCCTTTTTATTTTATTTATTTATTTATTTTTAAAGATTTAATTTTTATTTATACATACAAGCTGAGGTACAGGCCAGAGGCGTGGGGCGGTGAGAGGGTTCACCAGAGACGGAGCGGGTAGCAGAACAGGCAGATCAGAAATACACTGCTGAGGGGAGCAGTGGGCAAGGCAGGAGAGGTCTGCCGCACCATGTGGGATTCTCCCCAACCGGGTGTCGAACTCGTGTCACCGCTGCTGACAGCTCCACAGCACAACGCTCAACCGCTGCGCCACCGGGGAGGCCCTCAGATGCCTTTTTAAATTCCCGTCCTTCAGGCAAGGAATTAAACCTCTTAAACCCAGCTCTCCTTGAAGGTATTTCCATCGTCCTTGGTCCAGAAGAGGCTGTCCGTGAGCCCCCTCCTGCTCTAGAGTGTGTGCAAAAGAGACGGGGTGTCTCAGGCTCTTCCCTGTGAAGGCATCGGGGCATCTGGCACGGGGCCTGTCTTCACTTTTACTCACTATCATGTTCTAGCCCATGGGCCTCAGAGTCCCCCTCTCAGCCTCTCCCCAGAGGGCAGAACGCAGGGCCTGAATGCTTGCCGTCTGTGTGTGGTCTCATTTAATCCTCACACACCCCTTAAGGTTTCAAGGAGAAAAGTGTGCCCTATCCAGCTCCACCCCCTTCTGCTAGACCCCGTTCCTTTTCCCAAGGCCAAGTAATTAGCTGACTGTGACAGAATAGGGCTTGGATTTGACTCCAGTCTGTTTGGGGATTTGTCTCCCTGGTGAACCACTGTGTATGCTTCTGGGATTGGCCCAGGTGTCTTGTCTGGGAAAGCTCCCAGAGCTTCCTAGGATGAGCCATTCCTCTTTCAGGTTCCCTTTTAGCACCCCCCCCCCCAACCTCGGGGCTTGCTGGTCTTGAGGGGGTGTGGCCTTGTGCTGCTAGATATTAGGTGGGCTGCCCCTTTGACCCCCGCCTTGTGAGTCCCTGGAAGTAATATAATAGCCTTGCCTCGTTCATATTGAAATCCCTTTTACTCCTTGCCAACCCCGTTTCATAGCCTAGGAGGAGATTCATTTATATTGCAACAAATACTTGCTCCTGCCTGCCTTGGGCAGGCCTGTCGAGGGCACTGAAGTTGAGGCAGCAAACTTGACGTGGGAGTTCCTGCTCTTATGGAGCTGGAATTCCCGTGACTGTGTGCGCCGGTCATTTCAAGCTGTGTTCACAAAGTAAACATGATGGGACAAATGTGAGTGTCAGGGAGCTGGGGGCAGGGGGCACTACTTAGATAGGAACGATTCTTCTAGAAATGTGAGGGGTCAGCTGAGACGTGACACTTATGAGGAGTGAGGCTTATGAACATCTGGGTACAAAATGTTCCAGACAGGAACAAGCCAGGGCAGCCGCCTAAAGACAGCTCCAGGGATGCAGCATTGGAGGCTGGGAAGAGGGGCTCCCGACTGGGCCTGCCTGAGAGCAGTGAAGGAGAGGGGTTCAGGGAGCAGGTGCTATTTCCATGGACATCTGCAGGAGGCCCCCCAGGAAGGCGGAGCCCCCCAGGCTGAGTGCATGAAGGACGCAGACCCTGAGACAGGAAGACTCATTTGCGTTCAACAAGCCAGGAGGCGCGGGGCGCTGGCCCAGTGTAAGGGTGAGCGCTGCGGGAAGATGGGATCGGCCTTTGTGGCCCGCTCAGAGGGGCTTGCCCTGGTTGTGGAAGGCTTTGGAAGGATGGAAAACAGAAAAGTCAAGTCATTTCTCCTGTCAGAGGTCGCCCTGGTGATTGGTGGAGACCAGGCCAGGATGATGCCTGCCGAGGGTCAGCACTTTCAGAGACCTGCCCCGTGGCGGAAGGCTGAACGGTGTCTGGCTCTTTGGAGAGGGCATTTGAGGGTCTGTAAAGAGTAGTCCCCGCCGCCTGATGCAGCAGTTCCACTCTGGGTAGACGCCCCAGAGAGCAGAGAGCAGGCCTGAGACCCCCACGTTCACCGCAGCCGAAAGGTGGAGGCAACACAAGTGTCCATCAACAGATGAACTGATAAGCGGGGTGTGTGTGTGTGTGTGTGTGTGTGTGTGTGTGTGTGTGTGTGTGTGTGTGTGTACACACACTGAAATAACATTTGGCCTAAGGGGAAGGGAAAAAAACGCTGCCACCTGCCACACTTGGACGGACCTCAAGGACATTTCAGCCAGACGCTAAGCACAAGTGGGCAAATGGAGTGAGTCACCTGCAGAAAGGAGCCCGTGGCTGCCAGGGGCTCGGGAGGGAGACGGGGAGCAGGAGTTTCAGCTGAGGAGGATGAAACAGTTCTGGAGGTGTGACGGCTGCACAGTAGCGTGAATGGACTTAACGCCACTGAACTGGGCGCTAACAGTTAAGATGGCAAATCCTCGCACACAAGAGTAGGCAGATGGAGATGAGGGCCAGCTCAGTAAGACTAACCCAGCTTAGAGACAGCTGGCAGGGGAGCAGCGTACCCAGTTTTCTTACCTGCTTTCTCCCCGGGCCTCTCAGTCCAGGGTCTCTACTGTGAAAATGTCTGTAGCGTGACCTTTTCTGCGTGACGAGTTGGGCCTTGAGGAGGTGCCCCCATTAGCCATGCAAGTCTGCCCAGGGGTCTCTACCAGGGGTTCTGACGCTGCCCTGGCCTCCTCAGGCCTCTCTGAAGAGTGCTTTGCCCTTTGACAGGATGCTCATGAATTATTCCACGTCATCACCTCCTCGCTGGAAGATGAGCGGGACCGGCAGCCCCGGGTCACACATTTGTTTGATGTGCATTTCCTGGAGGTAAATCATTAATATCCCAATTCGTTTCATGCTGTTTGTGCACGTTTCATAACTATGGGAAGCACAAGTGGAATCTTAATCCAACTGTAAACTCAAAAGTCAGGTTCGATAAAAATCAGGAGTGGGAGTGGAGCTGGGGGGCGTCTTAAGCACCCTCCTCTGCGGTCAGTGACTCGGGCTGCGGGTCTCACGGATCTCGAAAACCAGTCACTGCTGCAGTTTGTGCTGGCTTTGTGAAGAAAGACCGTCATCTCTCCCGCACCTAATACAGAGGAACAAGGAGCCTTGGGGATGCTGAATGAATTCTCGCGTCCTTGGAACAGCATAAATCTTCGGGGGTTGACTAGTGACTTGGTGAAGGGGGGGAGCAGTCCAGAGAGAGACTGTGTTTCAGTTGCACTTGATGAAGGAGCAGGCATAGTAGCCAACCAGAGGGGATCACTAAGGCCGCTTTTAGAAATCTGTTTAAAGTTGATTTTTAATGGCGCAATCAGCACAGAAATTTGTGAGTTCGGATGGGGCTTGGGGGAATAAAAAGGATTGCAGTAGGGCTTTCAATCTGTTTCTTTTCTCCCCTACAGCAGCAGTCTGAAGTCACCCCCCCAGAAATAACCTGCCGCACAAGAGGTAGCCCTCCCCACGCACCGGGACACGTCAGGTGTGCTCTTTTCAGATAGGACAAGTTTGCTTGTTTAAGAGTTTTTTTTTTTCCCTAGTGACATCCAGGCCCACTTGAACTGTGTGTCCTTGCAAAGGAAACTGTGTTTTAGAAACAGCTTTAAATGATTCCCTCGCCAAACACCGTGAATTGTTCCCTCGCACCCAGCCCTGCTCGGTTTCCTCTAAATGTCTCATTTATACTTCAAACAAGGGCTTTCTTTTTGCCACCTTGAAGTGATCCTGTGAGGAGCTTAAGCCGAGTGCTCACGTTCTCAGCATTTCCACTCTGGCCTACTTTCACTGCAAAGGGTCACCGTCTTCCTTACAGGGAAATAACTGTTTTCTTAAGACTCAAAGCATTACAAAAGGATCCACCCTGTGTATTCCTAGTAACAAGAACATTGATCTTGCAGCCTATGTTCTGTGCTAGGTGCTTTAAAACTGCACTGATGCTTCATGACAATTCTATGAAGTTGGTGGCTTTGGGATAATGGGGTAATTCCCCCGTTTCCAGCAGCCGAGCCTTAGGGAGAGGAAGACTTCTGAGGGCACATTGCTAAGAAGCAGCAAAATGGAGATGGAGCCCGTAGCTGCCCCACTCTTGCCTTATTTCTAACTAGCCTGTCACCCTCTGTTTATCCCACTACACCCATCCTCTCCAAAGAAAATCTCGAGTTTTCCAGAACTTGCTTATTCTGATACTCCAGAAGTTTATCTTGAAGGAGTAGTTACTCTGATATCCTTCCTTTCACATCTCAAACATTTTAAGGTTGTGTTTATAAAAAGACATCGCTAGGGTGAACAGGAAATTAAAAAAAAAAGACATTATTAAGCACTCATTTCTTTTCAAAATGTGGCTTCACCCATGGTACAAAAACCACACTTAAGGACTTGTCTAAATGCTCATGTGGAGGGAATGGGGTGCCTTTTTGGGTGGAAGTCAGTATGGAAAGTTATTTCAGTTTACTTTTCAGGAACATGTTTTTTTTCCTGAAGAGAGAGTTTCTACCACATACTAAGGAGGGTGGCTTTTGAGGTTGGTGGCACATCAGAAGACGCTTTGTATTCCAGGTTCACCTCATCCCACATCCAATCACTGGAAGTCTCAGCATCCTTTCCATGGGAGACTCACTAGTAACATGGTCTGCAAGCACTGTGAACACCAGGTAAACCCGATGCTAATACTGGCTATTTTCTGGTGAGGTTTTCTTTTGAAATTCATGAGCAATCTAGAAAGTGTGAATGGATGTCTGGGGTTTGTGATTACCTGGACTCTGCACCCTTTAGTGTTATTGTGCCTCTTAGATTTACAAAGTTGATTATTTTATTTAAAAAAATTTTTTTTTAATTTTGTCTATTTTTGTGTAGGAGAACTAGGGTGTAGGTCAGAGGTGCGGGGTGAGTGTGAGGATTCACCAGAGACAGAGTGGGGAGCAGAACAGGCAGACTGACTGAAATACACTGCTGAGGGGAGCAGTGGGCGAGGCAGGAGAGGTCTGCTGCGCCCTGTGGGTCAGCTCCTTGGCCGGGGATCGAACTCAGGGTGTGGCAGTGGGCAGCTGTGGTGTTAGAGCTGAGTCTGAACTGCCTCCCCACCAGGGAGGCCCTGTACAAGGTTGTTTTTAACAGAAGTTGCTCCTAGGTAAGTATATCATGTCACTGTGGTAATGTCAGACATCTAAATACCCAGCTGTTTCACAGGCATGTATCTTCCTGTCTACAAAGTTTTGAATCGAACCTAAGTCCCTTTTTGGATTTTCTGCAATATCTGTTTCAGAGTCCAGTTCGATTCGATACCTTTGACAGCCTTTCACTCAGTATCCCGGCTGCCACGTGGGTACGTACTGACTGAGGACTTATTTGGGATCTGTTTGGGAACATTTAAGTCAGGAAGGGCTTGGAGGCACTTCGTGTAGCTCAGGCGCTAGCTGGTACTCAGATGTAGCCATCCCATCTTAGTTTTAATGTGGGGTGCCATGGACTGATTTGGGGGTTGAGAGGAAGGTGGAAGGATTTTCTTTGCTGCAGAATTTTGACTTTTTTGAACACACACAAGTCTCACATTCAAATCAATCTAGAACAGTGTGGAAGTCCATTATTTTCTGCAGTGCTGTGTCCTCATACTCTTGACTCTGTCCCCAGTGGCAAGACTAGGGTGCCTTGAGCTCCCGTTGGCTCAGGAGACATTCAGTTGTGTGTGTGAAACTTTGTAACTTGTGTAAGCAAAAATAAAACGATGATTCTCACCGCCGTTGTTGAATAGCTTGGGTCTGCCGCTCCTTTGTCATCGTGAACTTTCTTCTTTGGTGCCATAGGGCCACCCATTGACCCTGGACCACTGCCTTCACCACTTCATCTCGTCAGAGTCGGTGCGCGATGTTGTTTGTGACAACTGTACGAAGGTACGCCCTCACCCCCATCCTCTCCCAGCTCACCTGCATCTCCTGACGTGGCGCTTCCCATACTGCAGGCCCTAAGCTCTTCCGACGGTACCCAGAGGGTCTTTTCAGCCACAGCCACTTCTGCCTGAGTTGGCTGAGAACCCAGCCGCCCAGTCTCTTTTCCAGATGAGCTTCTTTGATCCACAGAGTGTTTGAAGAAAAAATTTGGAGGCCTTGCTACAGTCTCCTCTATTCCCACCTGCTCACACCCTGCCCTTTTTTCTATACTGCTTGCCCGACTCCTGGCAGAAAATGGATTTCACCCTCTGAATCAGAGGAACTGTGTGGAACAGAATTTTTAAAGACACAGAATAGATTACATGCCATTGCCAAAGTTTCAGTGAATCTTCCTTTGTCTTCCTGCCACTGCTTCTGTCATTTAATGACTGAAAGGAATGAATGGAAACAATTCATAAACTGGGCAGCTCTGTTCATTTCAGCAGGTCGAAATCAAATGCCAGGTGAACACAGGTGTAACCCCAGCCTGACCTGCAGCTCTCCGTAGATGTCCCAGCTCAAGAATTTCTACAGAGAGGTGTTGTTTCTTCTATTTCAGATTGAAGCCAGAGGGACATTGAACGGGGAGAAGGTAGAACACCAGAGGACCACTTTCGTTAAACAGTTAAAACTAGGGAAGGTGAGCCCCAACCCACCGGGGTCGGGTTGGCTTTTGAGGACCCCACGTGTCCCACTCCTGACACGCGGCTCTTCCTGGTCTCTCCTCCGGCCCGGCAGCTCCCTCAGTGCTTGTGCATCCACCTGCAGCGGCTGAGCTGGTCCAGCCACGGCACGCCTCTGAAGCGGCACGAACACGTGCAGTTCAACGAATTCCTGATGATGGACATCTATAAGTACCACCTCCTCGGACACAAGCCCGGGCCACACGGCCCGAAGCCGAAAGAGAACACGGGCCCTGCGCTGGAACGGCAGGAGCGGCCCGCCGTCCCCAAGTCAGGTGCGTGCTGCCCAGGAGCGGGGCGGGAGGATGTGCACGGAAAGGCGACCGTGGCACCACGATCCCCGGGCCCTGTTCAGGGTCGCCTTAGTTCTTGAGAACAGCAGGATTGGAGGCAGGAAAAGGATGATTTCTTAAAAGAAGTTATAATATCGGGCCTCCCTGGTGGTGCAATGGGTTAAGCACAGCACTATGAAACTATCCAGAGCCACTGTAGCACGAGTTTGATCCCCAGCCAGGGAGCTTCCCACATGGCGCAGCAGACCTCTCCTGTCTCACCCACTGCTCCCCTTAGCAGAGTATTTCAGTCGATCTGCCTGTTCTGCTCCCCACTTTGTCTCTGGTGAATCCTCTCACACCCCCCCCCACACTTCTGACCGACACCCCAGCTTGTATGTATAAATAAATGAATCTTTAAAAAAAGTTATAAAACCATGTAGTAATGAGATGGATAGTTTTAAGAACTGTAGCTTATGTAGTTAAAAACTAAAGTATATATAGTTTCAAAAACAGATGCAAAAATATAAGCATAAAAGCTCAAGATAGCAAACAGTCTTGCTTTCCAGTCTCTCGACTCAGCAGTTGGCTCACATCATTCCATTGAGTTTCTTCTCTTCCTCCCTCTCCCCTGCTCCCAGTCCAGTCATTTTTTTATATAGGAAAGGTGGGGAGGAGGTGTCCTGGCTAAAGATCACGGAACAAACATCACTGAATATCTTATTTGTGCCTATACTTCTGTATGGGATTACTTACGTATCTAATTCCATCACTGTCCTCATTTGGTTGAGGTTGAGTCCAGTGAAGCAAGGTAGCTACTATTACCCTCAGTCCTACTGATGAGCAAACACAGGCTCCAAGAGGTTAAATGCCTAGTCCAGGGGCCAACAGTCCAATGGGAGCAGTGGCTCTGGGCTGTAGTATCGCGGGTTTTGTAAAGGCACCTTCTGTAATAGACGGGGAACGCCCACTCGCCTTGAAGCTTTCCAAAGCGAAGCTCCCCACCTGCAGCTGCTCCCAGTGAAGTCAGAACTGTCTTCCCAGTTTCCCCAACTTGGCATGCACCGTTCTAGGACCTGGCGGGGACATTATTCACGGGGAGACTTCTGCCCTTTCTCAGCAGGTCAATAGATTAACATGGCAACAGCTGGGGTTGGGAGCAGGCTCAGTCCTTGGCATCTGTGTGTTTTAATTCAAGGACCTTCACCCTCGCCCCAAGTTGTCTGGGCTGGGCTGCAGGTGTGTGCATGTTGGAGGCATGTTGGCTCTGATTAAGAGTCAACAGCAGACCGCTTGTCTTCTCTTTGTAGCCTTGCTGGGGAGTTAAATTTCAGGGCTTTGTTTACCCAAAGCCACTGCTAGTTTTAATTGTCTTTTTCTCTTGCAGTTCTGAATCAGCCAGGGGGGCCCAAAACACAAATTTTTATGAACGGTTCCTGCTCCCCATCTTTATTGCCTACCCTGCCAACCCCGATGCCCTTCCGCCTCCCTGTTGTTCCAGACCACAGGTGAGGCTCTCGAGAAGTTTATTCTCACTGTTGGCTGCTGTTTCTCTTGGTTCCCAAAATTAGCTTTTTTCAGAAGTGAATGAAAACATAGATCACATTTTTTTTTTCCCTTTTGGTTTAGGGTGGAATTTCACCATTATGCATTCCCGTTTATTTTGGTCTAAAATGGAAATCACCTTAAAAGCAAGAACTAGGAAAATACATAAAAGTTAAACATATGTCTGTGTAATGTGTGTACACGTTTTGACATACGTATAAAGAATGAAGAAGAAAGTTTTAAATTTCTTGGGATACTACTTTGAGATTTCCAGTTCAGTCTTTAAGGTCTACTCTGTAAACGGTGTGTGTGCGCAATGCACAAGTATACACATGCACAGTACACACTCACAGAATGGACATCTTACCGTGCCAGTAAATATAGGCGTGTGTTTTAGCGTTTTATCAAGTACCCATGTGTGTGGACATACCATTTATCATCCACCCTTGGACAGCTAGGCTTCTTTTTGGGCTTACCTGCAAACCTTTGCCGTATTTGTAAGCCACTGGCATTTGCTTCTCCCGTTCAGCTCCTCCGTGTACCTCTTTCGGCTGATGGCAGTTGTCGTGCACCACGGAGACATGCACTCTGGACACTTCGTGACCTACCGACGGTCCCCGCCTTCGGCAAAGAACCCTCTCTCGCCTAGCAACCAGTGGCTGTGGGTCTCCGACGACTCGGTGCGCAGGGCCAGCCTGCAAGAGGTGCTGTCCTCCAGCGCGTACCTGCTGTTCTACGAGCGCGTTCTCTCCAGGATGCAGCACCAGAGTCGGGAGTACAAGCCTGAAGAATGACTGCTGGGCCCCACCGCCAGAGATGATGGCACGGTCAAAACTGGCCGGAAAGAGGCGAACTCAGATCTTGTGTGTGTGTGTGTGCAAGCAGCCCCACTAGGTCCTTCAGCCTTCTGCTGTGTTCTAAGAGCAGACCCCACACGGGAGCCCGTGGCCCCAACACAGACCAAATCAGGCTTCCCGAGCGCCTCTGCTGACAGGCCTTGGGGAGTATCATCATCCTGCTAGAAAAGCATTCATTATATCTGCAGTGTCTTTTTAATCACCTGATACAGTTGATTAAAAGAAATCAGACTCCGGAAGACACTTTTTTTTAACATTCTAATGTTCAGTGTTCATAGAGGGGAGTTAACCATCCAATCCTGATGTTTCAGCGTAGATGATTTATTCTGAATAAGCAGATCCATCAAAATTGACAAGAATGAAATTATTAAAGGCAACAATTTAGAAGAAAAAGTGCCTTTCACTTTCGATTGCTTTTATAGCACCTACATTCTGGAATATCACATGACCTAACTGTCATAGAAACAATTTTTGAGAAGCTCTATTCCTTCCACATTACTCGACGGATGGCAAGTACAGTTAAAAGATGCCTAAAGAACATGCCTTCCCTTTTTATATGTCTTTTTCTAACCTTTTAATTCTTTACAGGCAGTAAAAGCTCCTCTGCCAAATCTGCCCCTTTGGGAAATTCCTTCACCACTTTGTCATTGGTGACAGGCTGCTTGTTGCTTCTCTCGTGTGTACTAGGCTGATGTGATTATAATTTATTATGAAAACTGTGTCAGTCACCAGAAGTGAACAGATCCGCAGTGCCCACAACACCTCTGCTCTTAGACAACCCGCTCTTACAATAAGGCCCATCGTAAACGGTTATTCTCGGCTATTTATTTACTGCCCAGGGAGAACTCGGCAATCCAGGTTGGAGCAAGGGGCTGTGCACACGATCCCTGCCCTGACGTGAGAGCTGATTGGGAAGGAAGGGCGCGGACCTCAGGGCTGTGGTCTCTCTGGACCTCAGTTTCCTCATTTGTATAAACCGAAGGGTTAGATTTGATGACCACCCTTCCCACAAAAAGAAAGTCTTTTATTTTTTTAAAACATAAAACTACTGCTGGATTCAAATTCATTTTGCTGTAGGTCCATACTCTAAATTTGCTGGTTCCCAGCCGCCTAATACAAAGACAGTATTGAGCAGTACCTCTTCAGATCAGTTACATAACGCAGCCCAGGGCTGAAGGAATTTTGATGACACTGTAGCATCTATTAGCTAGATTTTTATTTTAAATTAAAAAAAAAGATACCAAATTCAAACAGACTTTTCAGAGAGATTTGGAGTCAGACCAATCCAAACAGCTACTGGAGGGAGGGATGAGCCCCGCTTCCTCTGGTGGGGCGAGCCAGTGGACACGTCTAATAGTGCCTTGGTGGCAGGTAAAAGCGCAAGATGCCCAGGTGGCGGCCACTCCCAGTGTGTGCCCTGAGTACGCATCACCCGCCCCAGGGTGTGCTGGGAAGGTTCTGCAGGAGGCCGAGGCAGGCGTCAGAGTGCAAGGAGCTGCGGAACTGTCCAAGCTGGGCCTTGCTGACATCCTTCCAGTTCCGTTTCAGACCCCGGCTTTGCTGTCGGAGCGAGTGTACCATTTTGCCTGAGTCTGGCAGAACTGATGCCCAGTTGCGTGACCATAACTGCGGTAGCTTTCCATGACTGCTGTTCGGCCACTGCTTGCTCTTTGAAATCTTCATAAAAGACAGATGCCAGCACAAAAGGGGCTGAAACTCGAATGTTTTCCATGTAAGCAGATCTTTGGTCAGAGGGCCAAGGTTTGGGTCAAGGTTGTAAATGTGAATGATGTGTGTAAAGTCTCTTAACCTGACCTTGAAGCTGACTTCCTCATTTTGTAAATTATTAGACATTAAATATAGCCAGATAATCTTATTTCTAGTTTTAAGTTATTTACAAAGTAGGTTTTTTTTTAATTTTGACAAAATCTTTAGTAGTTTATGCCATAATAACTGCTGATTTATGTATTTGCTAAAGCTCCCTTTTGTATCTGCCGTGTAACATAGCAATAAAAGAATCATTTTGTTAGGAAAAAAATCAACTGGTCGTCTCCTCATGTACCGATCTGATACAAACATTCTCCTCCCAAGTTCTGCACAGTTATGTAAGCCCTGCAACTTGATTAAACCTATTTTGTGTGCCCTGTTGGCAACGGAAATGCCAGCTCCCTCTCCAAGCAGAGAAGGAAAGAGATGAAAAGTGCAAACAGTTAAACATGTTTTTATTTTTAAGTAGGCAAAATTTTACGAAATGTCAAGTTGACCCGCGGAGCCAGAATCTTCTTTCGGACGGGCAGACTGTGGTACCAGTGAGTGTTGGTCGGGGGGTTCATCATAAGTAGACTTCCATGGGCCAGCTGAAGCCTGACTGCCTCCGTCTTCCGGGAGGGGCTCTTCCCTCGAGAATCCTTATGCCGGAAGAAGAAGTCTCTGCAGGCCCCAAAAGAGACGGAGGCGATAGAGCTTCCGGGGGCCAGTTCTCTTTCATCGTCTCGGTGCTCACCGATGTGGTCACCACCGTCTTTATACCTGCACCGAGAGAGCGAGCACAGCTCCTGAGAGGCGCCAACACCCCAGTCCCCGCTTTCTCATGGAGTGAAATGGCCTCCACGCGCGCCGTCCCGGCTGTGCTAGCCCTTGCTGAGGGACCCTCTGGTTCTACAGATGGGCTGGGCCTGAAGCAATTCACTCAATCAAGCCCTGTCTGAATACATATTTAAAGCCTACCACACTAAAGTCAAAAACATCTTCTAGTCTTCATGTAAGCCTTTAGCACATCGATTCTCCCTACATCTAGAATAAAACCCATACTCATTGCAGTCCTGCCTTGCCCACCTCTGAGCTCCTCCCATAACCCCCTTTCCCTCGCTGGCTGCTTTCCAACAATGTCGGTGGGATTTCACTCCTCTCCCTTTGTGCGTCTGCAAGACTCTCTCCATGCGGTTACCAGCTCCCCTGTCACCGCCTCTGTCACCTCCCCTAAACCCAGAGTTCTCAACCAGGGCCTGAAACTATGTGCTGGCTGATGTCTGGTGACATGGGCTGCAACGACTAGGGGAGGGAGTGCTCCTGGCACCCTGGGGGTGGAGGTCGGGGATGCTGCTCCACACCCTACAATGCTCGGGTCAGCCTCCAAAACCTTTAACCAACCCAACACGTCACTAGTAATGCTGCCCCAAACCCAGACCCTTTTCTCCAGGCCATTCTTAGTCAAATCAACCTGTAAATTTTCTCCAAGACACTCTGCAATGTCAGTGCTCTTGTTCAATTGCTTGCCCACCTGTCGGTCACCAGGAACTCCCTGAAGACCCCGCTGCCCCACCACATCCTCCCCGGTGCCTTAAAGAAGTCTCATTGATGGGCCTCCCCAGTGGCGCAGTGGTTAAGCACTGCGCTGTGGAGCTGTCGGCAGCGGCGACGCGAGTTCGACGCCCGGCCAGGGAGAATCCCACATGGTGCGGCAGACCTCTCCTCACCCGCTGCTCCCCTCAGCAGTGTATTTCTGATCTGCCTGTTCTGCTCCCCACTCTGTCTCTGGTGAACCCTCTCGCCGCCCCACACCTCTGGCCTGTACCCCAGCTTGTATGTATAAATAAAAAAATAAATTTAAAAAAAAAAAAGAAGTCTCATCGCACAAATGAATAAAACCAGGTGGAGCCCTACTCTTCCCACGGGAACAGAGATGTGTCAAAGACAGGCCACTGCCTAGGAAAAAAGTCAAAAGTAGGTAGGATGTCACCTGTTGACCAGCACGAAGTTGAAGGTCTGTTCAGTCACCAAAGAAACACGATCCCGGACTCGCTCCAGAACTGGGATCCAGGGCTTGGGAGACAGAGTAAGGCCGGAAAATGTGTAGGTCAGTCCGGCGTCACCATACGTGGCCTGCTTCCTGGGCACAGGGTGCCACTTCCCGAACACCTGCACCCTGGCCAGCTCACCTGCGCACAAGAGACACAGCAACTCAGACAAGCAGGTGGGCGAGTGCCCAAATCCCGGGGATTCGATGTCAGAGGGAAACAAATACTATTTAATGCCCTGATTGAGGACCTCTTCCTCAAAAACCATTGTGGCCACCCCAAATTTCCATGTGAAAATAGGGATTCCCATCTCACACTTAGAGAAACCAGGTCCTGGGTCGTTTGTGTGTGTGTGAGTGTGTGTACAACACTATACTTGCCTTAAGTACAGCTGGAGCAAAATTAAAAGGCTGCAATGCCAACGAGATTGTCAGTCACACACTAGGGTGACTTTGCCAACTGAAGGGACTCCGCAAAGGGCTGCAATATGGAGTGAGCCACTCGGGCTATTGGCTGAGTCTCGGTGTTTTTCTATGCCCTCCCAGTGCTCTGCTCCCTTTCGTGGTCCCTGGACCTGCATCATCAGTGTCACTCAAACTCCTCAGACACCTGGCTGTAGGGGCAGGCGGGGCCTAGCAGTCTGAGTTCACACCAGTCCTCCACGCAGGGGATGCCAACAGCACCCTCTTGAGGAATTCACTGGTTATTTGCTCGCTCTCTCTCACTGTACTAGTGTTCTCAGCCCTGACTGCACATTGGAATCACCCGGAAGCTTTCTAAAAAACAGCAGTGCCCAGCCTGCACCCCTTTTCTATTTTGATTCAACTGGTCTCGGGTAGACTCCAACCTGGTTTTTTTCCCCCAACCATTCCAGATGATTCTAATCAGTAGCCAGGTAGCGATGCACTCCAGCCATCTGTCAACTCTTGGAGGTTATCATTATGTCCTTTTTTTCAAGTTCATATCCTAAGCACCTAGTAATGTGCTTGGCCCAGAGAATTTGAGCTAACTTTAGCCAGATGATCAGTACCGAAAGGCACCCTAGTCGGATTTCTCCCACTGGTTTTATCAAATAAACCTCCAACAGGCCTAGCCAATCTCCCCCCACACCCCCCACCCCTCACCTGTGAAATATTCCACTTCTTTCTCCAGTTCTCGAAAAATTTCGTCGGCTTCGGCTTTGCCAAACAGGACCGTGTAATCACAGTCCAGACCCTGGGCACGAATGTGCCGCCAGCTGGGGGCTACGCCTTCAGCTTCACTCTCCGGGGCTTCTCTCCTGGGCCTTTTCCTGCTGCCTTCCTTGCTTCCTGCCAGCTCTGCTGGGCCTTCTGCCCTCTGCTCTTGGTCCCTCTTTCCCAAAGGGCCCCCAAGAGCCCCCTTCACCAGGAATCTGTCCATTCCATCTGCACAAAGACAGACCAGGGAGCCAGTGAGGAGGCACGGGGAGAGGTTGCTCAGATAGATGCAAAGCTTCCAGTGGCAAAGATCTATCTGTTCAGCAAAGTGGCTCAATAGCAAAATTTCTTTGCACTATTTTAAGTTTCCTTTTAAAAGTTTAAACCCATGTCCTAGGAAGGAAGTAGAAGTAAAAGCTGGAAGTGTCCCTCAGGAGGGATCTGGTCCTGGGTCTCCCAGGGCGGCTTTGCGTCAACTGCTGGCTCCCAAACCCAAATGCCTGCCTTCCGCCCCCAGCAACTGAATTTTTAAAGACACCTCCCCCTGGGAATGCGCATGCCAGGGCAAACTTGGAAACTACAATCCAAACCCTCACTTTACAGATGGCGAAACTAAAGCTGGAGAGGGGAAACGGTTGCCCCAAAGTCACGCAGAAAAGCAGCGTCTCCGTGTACTTTTCACACACAGCCCTCCCCCCACCAAGGGATCCGTGACTGAACCGCCTTCTCACGCCAGTATTAATATAACAATCTTCGAGCGGGTTTGATTCACAATCTAAACGTAAACCGTTCATACATACGCACGAGTGAACTGATAGAAAATAAGACTTGTAACATGCGCAGGGGGTCGGGGTGGAGAGGGTTCCCTTTAAAATCTCGGCACCTGCTCAGCTCTGAATCCCGCAAGCACCCAGGGAAGGGGCGAAGGGAAACAAAACTCACCCGGAGGCAGCACTGCTTCCGGGTTATTTCGACTGCCAGCTGGGAAACGCCGCCAAATTTGCAAATAGAAGGGATGGGCGCCCTTCGGGCGCCACCTGTCGCCCTTCTGGGCGCATTGCAAGCACTACCTCTTTCAAGGTAGCTCTGAGATAGGGATCTTTGTTCTGAATCTTCTTAGTGTAAACTGCGAATTTTACAAATGTACCCAGTTGTGTAACTACTGCAATCAGGATGCAAAAGCTCTATCACCCCAAAAATTCCCTCAAGCCTCTTAGTTATTAATACTTTTCCAATATGGTGCCCCTGAAAACCATTGATGTTTTTTTCCCTTATAGTTCTGTTTTTTCCAGAATGTCTGATCAATGAAATCATTGGGTCTATGGCCTTTGTGTCTGGCTTCTTTCACTTAGCATACTGCTTTTAGCATGTATACATGTTGTTTGTATCAGTTGTTTGTTCCTTTTTATGGCTGAATAGTATTCTGCCACATGGATTTGTGTTGTTTCAAGTGTTGGAGAATCACAAATAAAGTCACAGTATCCATCCATTCTTTATGTGATTACAGATTTTCATTCACTTGAGAAAATACCTTGGAGTGGAATTGCTGGGGCACATGGTAAGTGCATGTTTCACTTTCTACAAAACTGAAATGTTTTTCAAAGTGGCTGGAATGGCAAATGATTTTAAATTATGAGACTTTCTCCTTCTTACACAAGAAGCTCCTTGTCCTAGGTGCTAAAACACAACAGCAAGAATAAGGATAAAGTCCCTCCTGCCATCACCTGGGTTATATTTTGGAGATGGAGTCTGAAATAGACAAGAATAAATAGACAATTTTAAGTAGTACAGAAGCTATAAAGTGGGGCAGAAGAGGAAGGCCTTTTAGAGGAAGAGTCTGGGGCTGAGAAGTTGCCCACGCAGGGATTCAACTGAGCAACGATGTAAAGACATGAAGAGGTACATACACACGCACCCAGTGTTGAGCTGAGACCCAGACTGAGTCAAAGTGTAACCGGGCTAAGTCCAAGTCCGGAAAATGTAGTGCCCCTGGAGGGGGTTTGCTGATGAGACTGAATAGCCCCAGGGGAAAATACTAAGTTTTGCAGTTTGGGGTGGAGATGCTGATGAGAAATAAAAGGGACTGAAGGAGAAGGGGAAGTCAGTCGCCATGATGTAGGAAAAGAAGCAGAAGCAGTCGCCAGTATGTAGGAAAAGAAAAAGGAGCAGCAGGAAATATAGCCACCAAGATTGAGAGTTTGGAAATTAGACCCCAGAAGCTTTTGAGTCGCCGGGATATAAAATTTCAGATTGAGCATTTTTAGAATCTTCAGTGACTTTGGAGCCAGCGACTTTGGAGGCTTTGCAAGTAGCTGAGCGACGGAAACTGCTCCCAGTTTTGTCTTTACTGTGTCTTCCTAAAATGCGTGAGTGCAGAACCAAGATAGTGACCAGTAAGTAATTTGGGCACTGCCTTTGGCCAGTTTTGAAGCCCCTTTTGCCCCATATCAAAAGCAAGTAGAAGAGGCTTCCGCAGAGAGGGAAGTGGCCTGAGGCAGGGCAAGACGCTGGGGGTTAGAAAACCTGGACTTAAGCTGTAGGATGTAATTTATAGTTCAAAAAAAATGACTAGGTGGGAAAGAGACTATGGGCGGGAGATGGAGAGCAAGTTTAATTGGGGTTTCACTTTGGAGGACCTACTTTTACTAGAGGACCTATTGAGGAAAGTGGGAAAAAGAAGAATCTTGAGTGGACATATTCGGGGTGCAGGGGTGCCTTTGGAGGATGAGCAGTTGAGAGTTTAACCTTCATGACCGCAGTTAAAGTCCCCCTCAAACCTCACAGGTTAGATAAAATGTCTGACTGCTCTTGACGTTAGCATGTCTTCAGTGAAACAGGTAGTGAAAACTGGGTGAGTTGACGCAATAAATACAATCTTAACGCCAATTTCATTCCCACAACCTCTCAGTGGGGTTGGTATTTTAATCTTCCTTTTACAGCGGAGAGGTTGGGGGACTAGCTCCAAGGCGCGAACCTTAAGCGAAGGTAAACAAATGAGTGTACCCTGCCCGCCCAAACGCTTCCAGGCCCCACCTGGCGCCGGAGGGGGGGGGTCGCAAGAAGGCTCCTCCCGCACATGCGCACTAGGCCCCTGCCGCCCCCCGCCCAGACTCCGCCTAGGAGCATGCGCGGGGCGTTTGGCGCCAATACTGACCAGGCAGCTGCTACTAGCACTGCGGGTCCCGGGCGGCGCGTGTTCGCTACCTCCTCGGCACCGGAATGATCGGCCAGAAGACGCTCTACTCCTTCTTCTCCCCGAGCCCCGCCAGGAAGCGACGTTCCCGCAGCCCCGAGACAGGGACCGGGGTGGCGGCGGTAGCTGAGGAGAGCGGAGATGCGGCGGTGAGGCGCGGCGGGGACCGTTTGTGGGACCGGGGTGAGGGAAGGGAGGCGGGAGAGGGCGGCTGGCCCCGCGCGTCGGAGGGGTGACGGGGTCGCGCCGCAGTCCGGGTAAACGGGAGCACGGGCGGTGGGGCTGCCTCCACGTGTTCAAAACAGCCGCCGCAGCTCCCCATCGGCGGCCATGCTGAGGAGTCAGCCAATGGAGGCGCGCCTCGGGGCCCGCGGCGCCAATCAGCGGAGGGGTGGGCGGGGCCTCAGGGGGAGGGTTTTTGCCGCGAAAAGGCCTCGTGGGGCCGCTGCGGCGCGCCCGGGGGGCGGGGCTCTGGGTCCGGGGCCTCCCTTCCAGCGACCCCCTGGACTCCCGGGCCTGCTCCCCGCCCGTTTTCGTATCAGACTCCAAGTCGGGGTCTGTTAGTCCCGGACTGGGGCCCCGCCCTGTGTTCCCACAGTCCGGTTTTGCGGAGACCTGCCCGCCGGGGCCGAAACCCCGCGAATGGGCGTGCAGTGCCACCCGCTGCTGCGCTGGGGCGGGAAGCTGCGGGCGCGCGGGGTAGCCCCGCTGCAGCTCGCGACCCGCCTCTGCGGGGTCCACTTGCAGGCCAGCCCGGCCAAGAAGGCCCGGACCCCGCAGGAGGACTCCGGCACGCCGCCCTCGTCGCCGCTCAGCCCTGAGCAGTTGGTCCGCATCCAGAGGAACAAGGCCGCCGCCCTGCTCAGACTCGCCTCGCGCAACGTGCCGGTGGGGCTCGGTGAAAGTTGGAAGCAGCAGCTCAGCGGAGAGTTCGGGAAGCCGTACTTTATCAAGGTAAAGGTCTCCGAACCCCTTGTTTTCTTAGCCCGGCACGCCAAGTCCGCGTTCATAGGCTATGGCTTTCATGGTGTCCTTTTTTCCGGCGGTAGAGCCTCGGTCCTTTAAATTCGGTCCTTTATGTTAAAGTTTATAAAAGACTAGGAAGACGTCGCGACTCCCTTGAGCACTTTTAGTTGTGTGGAAAGAGAGGCTTGGCAAGACCGCAAGTCCTACTGGGGGAAACCAGACCCGGGCCCTTGAAAGAGAGGGGGAGGGGCTGGCGCCAACCGGAAATCAAAGCAATCAGGCCAATCAACGTTGACCCAGCCCGAAGAAGGGGGGTGGGAATTAAAGGGATTGAGCCACGAGGATGGGGCGCGGGTAGTTTTGTTTGTTGTTTTTCATTTCAAAAGAATGGTTACAAACTCGCAAAGAACTAGCTGTAGCTCCCACTTCTGATTGAATTCTTCAGGCATGAAAGTAAAGGTAGAATAGTGCGATTAAAAGGCTGGATTCTTAGACCGTCTACTAAGAATCTGATTTTAAATCTGCTTTATCTTTAAATCAGCTCATGGGATTTGTTGCAGAAGAAAGAAAGCATCACACTGTGTATCCGCCCCCCGACCAAGTCTTCACCTGGACTCAGATGTGCAACATAAGAGATGTAAGTACAGGTTGTACCTGGACGGTTTTATTAAAGGAGAAGGAGGATCAAATAGTATTTCTTAATTAGGGACACTGGAGTCATTTCTTATTGCGGGTCAGACTCCATCATTCAGGAATGAATAAACTACAATGTGAGGTTTGGCTGGATATATTTTTACTTATCTTTACTCTTTTAAACCATTACTATGCACTGTTCAGGCAGCTAAAAAGGAAGTTATGTACACAGACCATGTGTCTCTGTTCCCTTTTCTTGTATTCTAGTTAATCTGAAGCCAGTTACAAACCAGGCTTGGATGGGATGGTGATGGGTGTGCAGCTGTTGAGTCTTTTCAGCTTGTGACTGTCTACCCCCTTGTCATTCATTATTTCTATCTAACCCATTGATGCTTTCAGGCTCCTGACTTCGGCCTGAATAGTTTTGTTATCCCCTTACCTAATCCCTTTGCTTTGGTTCATTCCACACACTAGCTGCTGACTGGCAGCTGGGCATGTCAGCCTCCTGTTCGGAAGCTTGTTGGTGGCTCAGGCTTTGTGAACTTTCCCGCCTCCCTCCCATTCTCCCACCTCAGAGTTGGACAGAGGGGCAATCCTCTCCTCACTTCTGTCTTTTTGAAAACCAGCCAGCTCCCTGAAGCCTGGTCCCCACACCTTTGTGATCTGGTTTTCCTCTAAACCCCTTGGTGAGGTTAGCATCTGCTTACACTGGAGTTATTTACATTTGTTCTTAGCCCTTTCTCACTCCTGTTTTCTAACCTGAAAGCAGGAATCCCACAATAGAATAAATGTGTTAAACTGAATAGAAATTTAACAGGTGAGTAAGCCATCTTGAAAAGACCACATGTAGCAACCTTCAATTTTCATTTTAGAACCAAAACTTAGAATATAGCTCCTTGTTTTCCATGTTAAGGAAAAATTACAGACTTATATTAAACGCAGTACTATTTTGTACCCTACTTGAAGAGTACGTTCTTCTTTGAACTCGCCAATAATCAGCATAACTGGGAAGAATAAGAAAGGGGCATCAAACTTCTGAGGACAGAAGGCTCAGTGAGACTTCTTTGCAAATGAGATGGAGGGTCAGGAGGTTTAGTGGCTAGTCCAGGACCAGGGAACCTGACCCTGAGCCCAAAAGCTTCCCTGCTGGGACAGGTTGCTTCATAGTGGACAGTATGCCGGGGGCAACGGTGTGAGCACCCATGGCTGAACAGCTGTCCCCTGAAGCTGGATTTTGAAGTGTAAAAGAAAGCCCTAAAAAGGAACACGCAGACAGAGCATGAGAATGAAGAAGAGGTGGACTGGCGGGCCTAGGTCCAAAGAACTAGCTTAACGTTGCTGTAATAGCGCCTCATTACTTTTCACTGCCATCTGCTCCCATGGCCCTTTGACCTGACCTCATTCTCTTCTAGTTTCATCCCTGAGGGGAAGCAGGACTCTGTATGCGTTGCTGGGGAGGAATTTGAATTGCTTCAGTGCATTGAAAAGTAACTTGGCACGTGTGTGAAATTTAAGATACATTTTTCCTTGACCAGCAACTCCGCTATGATGTCTTCCACAGAAAGAAAAAACAGCCATATATAAGGCATATGAAATAGGGTGTTTACAGCTTTGTCTTTTGTACTGGGAAAAATTGGGAAATGAGGTGATTGACATTGACATCAGCACTTGAGCTGGAGTGGTGTGAAGGATGCGCCAAATATATAACACGACAAACAAAAATAGGGTGATGAGTATATTCCACTCCAAATATGTAGGTAATCAGTTGAACCTGGATGGAATGGGGTGACTGGGAGGTGATTAAACCGCTTTGGCTGCACGTTACAAGGGTGCACTTCTGGAATTTGGAACCCGACGAGGATGAAAGCAAAGGTGGCCCCAGCCTGTTTCAAACACCTGTGTTAAGCATTTGGGCAGTGCCACAGGTTGCTTGAGTGAAGGATAATTACAAATGATGCCTGAGTCACTCCCTTGGGGTGGGGTGTTCCCTTTATCATGTCCCTTTGTATAGGTTATCGAGGTTAGGGTAAGCCAGGTGTTCGTTTAAACGGCCTGCACCACAAAGTTGTTTAATTTCTTGCCACCTGGTATTCACAGGTTAAAGTTGTCATCCTGGGACAGGATCCCTATCATGGACCCAGTCAAGCTCATGGACTTTGCTTTAGTGTTCAGAGGCCTATTCCACCTCCACCCAGGTACGATTGCTTTCCAGATGGCTCAGGACCAGTGGTGATTACTTTCAGATATGGACTTTGCAGAATATAAGTACAACTTGGGGTAGCTTTCTCTAGCCTTTGCAGCAATATTCTGAATCTTGACACTGTAGATATTTGGGGTTGGGTCTTTGTGGGGGAAAGAGCTTCTCTTGTGCTCTGCAGGCCGGGGATGCTGGCCCCTGCCCACACCATGCCAGTAGCTGTGCCCCCCGCCCCCCATTACAATGATAAACACTGATAGAAGATGTTGGGGGTGGGGGAGCAGAAACACCCCTGGCTAGGAACCATTGCTTTGGAGGATTTTATATACGTAAGTGGAATAAATAATGTAGACATCAAACTAAGCATTCATTGAGTGGGGGATTGTAACTCCTGGGGAAATTTACTTTAGTCTTCCAAAGGGATGTTCCTTAAATCCAAGCACCCCTCACCTACCCCAAAGTCAAGGGTCTTGGGGGGTCTTGGGCAGGTTTACCCTGGGAAGGAATGTGGGGCTTGCCTCGTGAATCGGTGTGCTCTCTCGGGCTGTCTTTACGGGCTTTCATCATGTTGGCTACTGCTTCTGGAATGGTGCTTTCAGTTGTCTTTTGTTTTATTCTCCCTGTTTGTTTTCAGTTTGGAAAATATTTATAAAGAACTGTCTACAGACATAGATGGTTTTGTTCATCCTGGTCACGGAGATTTATCCGGGTGGGCCAAGCAAGGTAAACCGCCGTGTGGTTGGATACGCCTTGGGTGGGTGTCAGCAGTCTTGCCTTTTCCATCCTCACATTTGTAGAAGATGGTCATGGAGAATTAGAGAGCTCCAATAAACAGGCTAGATTTCTGTGGGTCAGGAAACATCTGATTTTTTTTATCCTGCAGCCAGTGCGCTCTCTCGTGATTCTGTCATGATCTGGAAGAGAGAAGTGTATTGGTTTTTACTATTTGAAGTTGATCCACTTCACTGAACTCCGGACCATTCAGACAGTGGCCTCATCGTTTTCAGTACAGGGGAGGTTTATGTGCTTAATGCCTCTCTGCAGAACCTCCCCCTTCGTCACCAAGTGAAGTACACCAGGATAGAGGAAGAGTGTTTACTCTTCAGTTTCTTGCCGTCGGGTTTCTGTGGCAGTGAGACATTTTTGGCCGCCTTTTCTTACTTTCTGAGGTTATTTGATATCGCTGAACAAAAAATCTTTCTGACTGTGGACACAAGGCATGTTCGCTGTGGTAATTGCAGAGAATGCTAGCAGGGCAGAGGTGGACCGCTGGTCGTGTTGTAAGGCTTTCTTACCTCATTTTGGAGCCTGCACCCGCATGGTTTCGTCACATGGTGACTCCACACCTGCCGGGTGTTTGGACTGACTGATTTCCGCTTACCTTTAACCTCTTTCTCCGGTATTTGTTCTCAGGTGTTCTCCTGCTCAACGCTGTCCTCACGGTCCGGGCGCATCAAGCCAATTCTCACAAGGAAAGAGGCTGGGAGCAGTTCACTGATGCGGTTGTGTCCTGGCTAAACCACAACGCCAGCGGCCTCGTCTTTCTTCTCTGGGGCTCATATGCTCAGAAGAAGGGCAGTGCCATCGATAGGGTAGGTTTGTTTTTTAGCACTTGAAACCAGTTCAGAGACTCTGGGAGTCCTTGCTGTGTGGTCCTGGAAAATCCATGGCATATAATGAATCTTACTTTCCCTTAAGACTACTGCAATTAGGGTTAGAAGTCCCATCGAAAATTGAACAAAATTCAGATTACAAGAATGACTCGTTGTATGAGAAAGCAGCTGTCCTGTGCTGAGATGTTTCCTTTTTTTCCTTTTAAAGATTTATTTATTTATGCATACAAGTTGGGGTGTAGGCCAGAGGCGTGGGGCGGTGAGAGGGCTCACCAGAGACCGAGCCGGGAACAGAACAGGCAGATCGACCAAAATACACTGCTGAGGGGAGCAGCAGGCGAGGCAGGAGAGGTCTCTGCACCATGTGGGAATGTCCCTGGCTGGCCATCAAACTCGCGCTGCAGCTGCCGACAGCTCCACAGTGCTGCGCTTAACCCTTTGCGCCATCAGGGAGGCCCCGTCGTTGGCTCTTGAACAGTGACTTCACAAGCGAGGCCCTCAGCACATGGTTCCCGGTTCCCAGTTTCCCGATGAGAAATGAAGTGCAGCTTGGTGAGGTTCAGCCACTTCCCCTTTGTGGGCTACACAGCCACAGTGTGGCAGGGTCAGGATTCAGCGCAGGTCTTCCAACTCCAGGTACAGTGTTTTCACTGCACTGGGCTGTGTGGCTTCAGTCAGGGGGCCCCTCCTGGACTGAACTCCTTGAAGCCAGGACTGTTCTGAAAACTGGATTTGTTAGATGGTTGCGATAGCCTGGACTTACAGTCAGTTTTACCGGCCGTTACCCGTTCAGCAGTGAACCTCCTTGACTGCCTGCATCCTGGGGAGGTGCACGCTGCTTGGTGCTGGGTCATAACATAGGAGCTCTTAAAAATAGCTTCAGTGGTGCCCAGTTGCAGGCTGAGCCTGGGGCTCTGTGTCCTCAGAACCCAGCAGAGGTAGCTACTCTTGTCCCAAGTGTGTCACCTTTCACTCCTTTGTTCTCTTTCAGAAGCGGCACCACGTGCTGCAGACAGCTCATCCCTCCCCGTTGTCCGTGTACCGGGGGTTCTTTGGGTGTAGACATTTCTCTAAAACCAACGAGCTGCTGCGGAAGTCCGGCAAGGAGCCCATCAACTGGCAGGATCTGTGACCCGGAGCAAGGCGGGGCCTCTGGCGTCCAAGTATCTGCCAGTTGTGAAGTTGAGTCGAAAAAAAATAATTTCCCTGGTAACTCTTAAGCTCTCTGTATAAAGGGAAAGCTCCAGTTCCGCAGCCGTGAGCCGGGCTGCCCAGGAGCAGCGGCTTCAGCCAGTCAGAAAAAACACAAATGGCAGCTCGAGACCATGTCTGTGCAGCATGGCTTTGGCCTGAACGAGCCGTCAGTCAAGCCTCCTCAGAAAGGAGATGAGGTCAGATACGCTTTCTCCCTTCCGTTAGCCTGCATAATAGCAAAAGTGGGGAGCCCCTTTCTTTTGGTGCCTGTTGCTACTCGTTTTTACCTGTTAGGTCAGACTTAGATTATAAGCTGGTAGGTTTTGTTATTTGCAAAGGCCTTCCTTTGCCCCAGGCTGGCCTTCCGGCCGCCCAAGCCCACAGCCTCCCTTGGTCTTCCACACAGCCACTGGCCTTGGGAAGCATGATGGGGACTTTTTTTTTTGCAAGTTCCAAAAATCTAGTCCTGAAGTTGGGTATCAGCTACCTGGCTATAGTAGAGCACGTTCCGGAATGACCTCAAAGATGAGTAGGCAGAGACAGGCAAGCTGGCTCTTGTTTATGCTGTTACTCTGGGTGTTTCTAGGAATAAACTGAAAGTTGAACAGAAAGGAGAAAGGGTTTTGTGGGGGGTTTTATTGGTTTTTTGTTTGGGGTTTTTTTTTTTTTGTTTCTTTTAAGAGGAAATGTTTTCTTCTAGGTTTATCCTGACTTGGGGTTTTTAAGGCAGTGTTGATTGCCAAATGCTGTTTTATAGACTGAAATCACTTTTGGAACACTGGAGAATATTTTTAAGTAGATGTATATATTTGTTTAATCCCTCGTTTAAGAGACAGTCTTTATTCTGCACCTCCATCCTGGATCCTGTCAGAGATAGTTTTTGCTCTTAGCTGGATGAGAGTGAAGCCTGCCTGAGTTTGGTAATAAAGATTGTTGAAGTTTCACTTTGTGCAAGTACTCTTCCTGAGCGTCCTCTCGGGGCCCTTGGTGTCTGCAGAAGCATTTGACCTGCCCTGGGGTCTAGAAGCCCCCATGGGGCAGGGGTTTCCTGGTAGCCATAGTATGGGAAAGGGCCAGCCCCAAGGTCTTCCTACCCTTTCCCTCTGATGGAGCCGCCACCCTCTACCTTGGTAAGCCCTGAGCCTGGTTCCCTGGGAGAGGCACCTGCGGGGGGCTGGGGAGGGTCTGATTCCCAAAGGCTACAGGGACTCTGGATGGGGTCAGGGTCTGCTGAGACCCTAAAGGGGCCACTTTGGACTAGGAAGTAGTATTAGGGGATCTCTGCATGTCCTGCCTCTCGAGCCCTGTCTACCGCCAGTGTTTCTGGAGGACACTGGGAAGATAGATGCCCAGTGGTCCAGCTCTTGGCTCTAGCGCTGGGGTGGACTGTCCAGATGAAAGCCTTTGACTTGACACATTGCTTCTCTTCCCGTTTCATCTCCGTCAGGGCCTGCTTCTCCTCCAGGCCCTAATGTTCTTAGGCTTGAAAAGGGGGGTCACATTCTGCCGGCAGCAGGCAGGCTCGTGCAAAGTGAAGATGCAGAACCAAACTTCTATCCTCAGGTGCCCTCAGGTGAGTTTGGGCAGAATGGGCACATCCCAGGGAGAAATGAGGGAATATTTGTCAGACTTTGCCACTTGTAGGTAACAGCCCTAAGTTACCTTCAGTATTGCCAACAGCAAACTAATTTGTGTTTTTATGAAGGGGACATAACACTGAACTTCAGAGCAAAGACACAGAACAGCATGTCGTGGCCCATGAGCCACCCCAAGAAAAAGCAATCAATCACCAAATTTCTAGAAGGGCCCTTTATTTCGATGGGACTCTTGCTTATATAGCCCGTCATTTTCTTGACGCTTTAGTTTCCTGTGACTCCAGCCCTAAATTTTTATGCAAAGGCTCAAATAGTAAATAGGCTTTGCAGTCATTCTGTCTATGGTAACTACTCAACTATGTAGTGGAGAGAAGCAGCCACATGCAAAATGTGAATGAGCAGTGTGGTTGTGTTGCAATAAAACTGGACTGAAGTTGGAACTTACTAAGATTTTCATGTGTCATGAAATCCTTGGATTTTTTTTTTTTCAAGCTTTTTACGTGTAAAAACTACTCTCTGGCTTGGGAGCCACTATGCGGACCCCTGTTCTAGGTGCTTCCACTCAGAAGTCAACCATGACTGCCCATCTGTCCTCACTGGGCAGTTCTCCCTGTGGGAACCTGTGAGAACCCATCTAAAATGGTTCCTTTCTCCTCCCTTGTCAGGTAGGGAGGGCATCTGCTGACGGCTTTCGGAAGTGATAATACAAGGAAGTCAGTTATGCAAAGTGTCCTGGGGACCTCGAGTTGTTAAATAATTAATCGCGTGAAAGTCACTATCTATTTTTGATCTGAAGCTACTCGGGCAAGGTCAGCTAGCATGCGTTAGTGTGCTACCATTAGACTATATTCCCTCCTAAAGCTTGCTTTCCGCCACGGTTTGCTTCCGGTATAAAAAGTCTTAGGGTTTGGGACTGAAGAAGCAAGCTTTGTGCTGTGCGTGTGAGGCAGTGCCTTTTCATCCTTGTCAAACCATGGCGAGGAGCACGGAGACGCAGTTAGGGGCTCTGGGCTACTTTGGAGGTCCCGGCATGACAGCTGGTGGTGACTCAAGCTAAGAAGAGACTGGAACTTGTGCCTGCTGGAGACAGCTCTTCCCTTTTAGTCCTGACACTTAATCTGGGTCTCAGAACCTTAAGTGACTGTGATGATGATCTCAGCTGGAAGCAGTTTTTACATTTTGAAGTATGTTTGGGAATGCAAATACTGGTGAGTAGGGCAGAACACGGGAGGGCGGTACTTTGCATTCTCTGCTTCTCTGTGGAGTATTTCCTGTGTCCTCATGTCCCTGTTTGGGGCCTTTTGGGGGTGTCAGGCTTCCTTAACAAGTTAGCACTCCTGAGACCATGTGGTCACTTAATGGGGGGGAGGGGCTAGCTTGGCATGGACGACTTTCTCAATCTGTGTTTGAGGAAATGGATTTTTTTACTGCTGTTCTGGTGTTTGGTGGGAAAAGTTTATGAATGACTAATTTCAAGCCTTCTGTTGGCCTCTAGAAAATACTTGTAAATACTAGCAAGAGTATTGGTAGAAACTAAGCCACCAGAAATTCTTGTGTGTGTGTATGTGTGGTCTCTTTGAAAGTAATGAATTTCATTAGAAATTAAATGCCTCTTCCCCCCACACCACATGTTAGGAGCTCAGTATATGTCGTTTCGTGAGACTTTCTCAACCACTTGAGAACAACCACTTTCCCAAAACACTGGAAGCAGCTAGAATTTAAACCTATGTCAACCTGATGTCAACGCCCAATGGTCTAGCCACTAGTCGACAGTCTGCCTGGATCAGAATTAATTGCTGTCATCAAGGAAGAATTTTACAAAGTTCTCAGAAACCTGGGAGGACAGGTCTACTCCAGGAAGAAGGGTCTCACAGTCAGCACCTGCGCGGGGCTGTGGCTTGTTGACAATTGAGGGTGCAGGTATTGTGCTGAGCGCCCCACCTGGCTTATTTCATCCCCTACTCCGATAAAATATACTCACATAGCTCTGCTTACAGCAGGTGATTCCGAGGCCTCCAGAGACCACGAGTAGCAGGCAGTGAGAGCGGGTCCCGCTTACAAGTCCAGTGGGGAAATTCCCGAGAAGCAGACTGGCGACAAGCTGGCAGGTGTGGAGGCGCTGGCAGGGGAAGGCTGTGCCTGTCACGGCTGCCATTTAAACCACTTTCGCAGATTCAGTGCTCTGGCTATTTTGTAAGACGCATTCTGGCTTACCAAAATGGGGTCACCAAATTGCTGAAACCCTCACCCTTTGTGGGCACACAATGCCCTTTTGTATGGCCTCTGCTTTCCTGCTGCCAGTGCCAGCTCCTGTTTGGACCTGGAGGTGACCTTTGTTCTACATGCCTCCAGCCCTCCCCTATGGCAGAACACTCTGTAACGGCTGGGTGTGCTGGTTTCCTTCATCTCCACTGAGCCTGACCGAGCAAAAGCCAGCAGCCCAGAATGGGCATCAGACTACTCCCCTTCCTGCAGTCACAAGAACTAGGAAACATTCTTGGAGTGGCATTTCCACTGAGAGGGTTCTACCAAATCGCTTCCGCAGAAAGAAGCCAGGTAACCTGCTGATAGCCATCAATGTAAGCCATCCAAACCTAAACCGTGGGCTGGTTCCAGGAGCCATTTCCGCAGCCTGTGTGTAGTTTGTGCAGTTCCTTTCCAGTGTGGGAGCCCAAATGACTTCATTCTTGGTGCTCATGACAAAGTGACCTTTAGACACCTCGTGGCTCAGATATCTAAGAATTTTGAAATAAAGTGCATTATGGGGGTGCCCGAGGGAAGCAGAAGACTTCCCAGCGGGGCAGGGCCAGGCCAGTGGCTTGGTGCTGGCTTGCTCCCTGCTGTTCTGCAGAGCCTCGAGGTTAAGTGCTCCGTGCTCCGGGGATATTTTTAAACAGCAGAGGCCAGTTAATCTAAAAGTGACAGTTACAGCCATAGCAGTGAGCAGTTAGCCGCTTCAGATTCTGGCCCTTAGCAAAACGAGAAACCTGGAAAATGTAACCCGGAGGACATGGGAAAAACAGTGGAGAGGCAGTGGTAAGTGAGGCGGCCCTTGAGGGGTCAAAAGAAATGGTCCTAGTGAATGGGCATTTAATGCAGGAAGAACAGCGCTGGCGCAAAGGCTGCTAGCTGGGTCTCTGGGGAACAATAGCTAGTATGTTTGAGGGAGGCTGATCCAAAGGCCGGAAACATGCTGTAGATGAAGGAGAAGGACCTGCCTGCTTCTATAAATGGTTATGTTGCTGGGAATCCCTGTGCAAGCTCTTTCCTCAGTTACACAAGCCGAAATGGTAGATTGACTTTTTCAGTTTACTTAAAAGCAGTTCTTTGGTTCCTTCCCTCTAAACTTAAGTGTTACAGAAAAAAATCTTCCTTAGTTCAATCTCTGAAACTGTTGTTCATGTTTTTATAAAGCAGACTCCAAGACTACTTCGGCCATGATAGTGATACTGCATTCTAGGAAGACATGATTTTCGACTTCAAAAGTACGTTACAAAGTAGAAGTCAATAGAAAGTAGGGGTGAGTCTCCTGCACCAGCCATTTGTCGATCCCCGTCCTTGAGGGAGCTGCTGCACACAGATCGGGGTGAGAATTCCCAGACCTTGCTTTTCTAAGGCTGGTCATTCTGTGCGTTCACCGGAGACACAGCTGTATCTTGCATGTCAGTCATTAGTGTTATTTGGATGGGGGGCTATCCTGTAGTTAGAGTGACTGGCCGTCCAGATATGCCTAGGATTAAGGGGGTACCTGCACTTCCCATTTAAAAACAAAGGTATAGACGTTTTATAAATGGACTTCTCCTTCCTCGCAGTCTCTTGTGAGATATTGGCAAAGCATGATTTCTTCACCAGCTTTTCTTAAGTTTTATGTGGCAAGACCCTGGCAACCCCAAGGGCTGTGCCAGCAGTGGAGATATCCCCAACGTGGGCCTTTATTTGAGGAGTCAGGGGAAGTATTTAGTATTTACACAAAGGAGGTTGCTTTGTGCCTGCTCAGACATTGTGTAAACTCCTGTCCTTGTATCACCTTTAGATTGGAGGCAAATTAGAATATCACCTGAGATAGGCTCTCCTTATGGGGAAATAAGCATTTTAATCTTATGAAATGGCAGTTTCTTTCAGTTTTATTTTTGTGGATAATGAAGTGGGAAATACTAAAGCTCCCTCTGAAGTTTGACTCAGGTTACTCCTGATTTCAGAGGAGAGCTCATCTGACCCGGAGAAGCTTGGAAGCATGGGCAGAAAGCTTGGATTTTACTTCAAAGTTTGTGTACGTTTCACATTCTAATAGTGCTCTTTGTGATAATAGTACGCATATTGCATAGAGAAAGGCCATTCTCCAGAAGGCAGGCTGTGTTCGTGTCTAGCTAGGTTCACGGGCTCCTTGCACTGGAGAATATGGATTATTGAGTAGTTGGCACATTCTAGGTATTTGATTACACCCCAGAACAGTCCTTGGGGGACAGTGTTATTTACTCCATTTCACAGACCAGGAAACCAAGGTTTGGAGAATTTCCACAGCCAAGGATGATAGCAGAGCCTCCTTCCAAGTCAGCACATCCAAGTCAGATGACTTGGGCCAAACAGCTCCCTTACCTGCTGGGGTCCCAGAAAACAACCACACTTGAGAAACAGCGTGGGGTTTTGTGCCTTCCTGTGGACTAACTAAAACTCCTTCTTTTCAAGTCAAATTAAAGCCTGAGTCAGAGTGAGATTAGAGAGCAACTATGATCACTGTTTGAAAGTCGGTCTGTTATAGGACAGGGAGAGGAGCACCCCAGAACCCCCAAACCTGCCCACTCTAAATAGGTTCTACCCTCCACCGCATCAAGACAAAGCATGTAAGACCTTTAGTGGAAAGAAACTTTAATACAACTAGTGTGTAATACAGAAAAGACAGAATATGGTTGTAAATCAAGCACCCAATGTTAACCCATCCCCTCATGGGTAAAAGTCCACCCAAACAGAGTTGGCCCAAAGCAGGGCCTGAAAGCCTGCCACAAGTCTAAAACACCATTCAGCAGGTACCCATAGAAACAGCCAGACAATTTGGGGAGGAAAAGAACAAAATCAAGATCAACGCTGCCATTGTTAACCTCCCCATGGGTCTCTCACCCACATCCGTTTCAATCTGTCCAGGCCAGTGCAGCTTCTTTACATGCCTCTCTGCTCCTTGTGCCTCTTCTGGCCTCCATCCTGCTTCCTTCCTTCTCCAGTCTCTCTCTCTAGCTTCTTTTCTCTTCTCCAGCTTATCTCTCCTGTTCAGCTCCACCCCCACCTTGGGTGGGGCAGGGAACCTGGAACCTCCCCTTTTCCTGGGGCCCACCCTGTTACAGGTCTGTGCAGGTACTTGGGCTGACTAGAGTAATGAGTTGCTGGAAAGACCACTGTTGGCAGGTATTTCCCACTGTTGGAAGGCTGTGACCTCTTCACGCTCCCAACCGTGGGCGGTGGACAGGGTCTCTGGCACTGCTCAATAAAGGAAATAGCTGTGTGATGAGACTCTGACTCTTTCAGAAGGATTTCCCAGATGCTCTAATGTGCCAAGTTGCAGTGGAACTCTCCAAGATGGGATTTTGGAATGTGGCAGGATGGGGACCATCTCTTGGACTGGTAGCCCCCAGACACTACTTGGGAAACACTGAACAGTTTGTTTCACTTTGTGTTATCCTCATTTCCCTTAAGAATCTGGGGAGGCTGGATCTTGGAATGAAGCAGGGCTCTAGAGTGTGTGTGTGTGTGTGTGTGTGTGTGTGTGTGTGTGTGTGTGTGTGTGTGTGTTTC
>PVIJ01004656.1:0-103869 GCA_004024925.1 Scalopus aquaticus
GTTTGTCATATATGGCTTTTATTATGTTGAGGTATGTTCCTTCTATCCCAAGGATTTCAAGGGCTTTTATCATAAATGGGTGTTGCACTTTGTCAAATGCTTTCTCAGCATCTATTGATATGATCATATGGTCTTTATTTTTCTTTTTGTTGATGTGTTGGATTACATTGATTGATTTTCGGATGTTGAACCATCCTTGCAACACAGGAGACTTCTGATATGAAATGCACCATAGTTTTGAAATGATGGCAGCAATTATCAGTGTGTTTGGTTTTGATATTATGGTGGGAATATTTTATTCTTGTTTGGCTCTAGTGTTCTAGATTCCAAAAAAGGGGAAATTTCCTGTATCAAACTTTAGGGAAATAAGAATTTTAAGAAATGTGCTTATAATTTGAATAATGGTAGAACGAGGCCAATAGAAACACAGTTTGAAATAATAAATTTTCCTATGCTTATTTTAACAGTTTATTTCTCATGTTGCTATAAAGAAACAATCGTGAAACTTTCTTTAAAAATTTTTATATTGTTCCACTAGCTTTACAATATTCCTAGGAGAGTATGGCATTTTGGACTTTTAAAAAAATGTCTGGGAGCTTAGACTTCTGGTGAAGATGAATAAGTTCATACTCGGAAGGAAGAGACATACTTTTGTCTCCAAAAAGATCAATAATATATGAAATAAACTTTTCAGAAAAAGATTTATCTGGACTCAAAATCAAGATAAACATCCCAGTGGAAGCAAAATGGGACAGAGATGTAGAGTGTGTAGCAAAGCCTCTGGTCTGCCTGACTCCTGGTCCAGAAGCAGTGTGGCCACTGCTGACTCACAGAGCTGAAATGTGACATTGGCTGAGCGGGGTCGCTGTGAGATCAGACCTGCCGGCTTGGTGGGGTAGTGCTCTTCTCCCCTTTGTGGAAAGACAAAAACAAAACCTAAAAACTGGGGATTTGAAGAAAGCTCATAGGGTTACTGCCTAGAGTCAGGCCTGCTCAGTTCTAAGGGCCCCTCCCTTGGACCTGGAGCTGCGCAGGGCACCACATGCACGGCCTGCAGCCTGCAGCAGTGCCCAGCCACAGTGGGGCCACCTGGAACAGGGCATGACCTGCAGCACATCTCGGTGGCCTCGCAGACAAAGCTCAGTCTTTCCATTGAAATGACTCACATTTTTTGTTCTAATTAAAACCTCGCTGTTTCCTGAGATCCATTTCTCCTGCCTTCCCAAGAAGAGTTGTTTTCTGTTAGGCCCAGTCTCTCTGGGTCTGGCGTCAGGTAGGTGTCTTCCTTACTCCTCTTTGCTGAATTCAGACCACTGCAGCTTCTCTTCCCTAAAAACTCCAACTCCTTTGAGGCACCTGCTCCCTGTCTGCTGTCATTGCCCATCCATGGAAGAGATAAGCAGTTCTTTTTTTTGCCATTAGTCATGCGTCACTCTTTTTTAATTAAGACTTTTTAAAAATGCCTAAAAGATAAGAACAATTTTCATTTTAAGATAGCCATAGTAATATTTCACTTGTCTCTGATTGTCTCTCAAATGTTTTTATACACAATCCACAGAAATGTAACAAATCACATTTCTCTAATTATTTTCTAAGTATATGTTTTTACAGTTGGTTCCTTTATAACAGAAAAGTCCCATATTGCATTTAGTTAATATGTCCCTTCAGGTCTGAAATGATTCCTCCTCTTTCTTGTTTGTTTAAAAAACCAGGTCATTTGTTCTGTTGAATTTTCCCCACTTTTCTATTAATATCCTGTGGTTTGAATACCTTGAACATGTTCATCTAGCCCCTGTATTTCCTTATAGGCTGGTTATTAGATTGAGAGCCTTGATAAGTATAAAGAATACTTCATGGGTGATTCTGTGCACTTCCTATTGTATCTTGCCTGCTTATCTCTCTTTTAGAGATGTAAAGGTTGATCAGTGTGTTCAGGTACTATCAGCCTGACTCATCAATCATATACTTTCTCATTAGGCTTTTTCCTTAGTGTTTTTAACAGCCTTTGATAGTACTTGTGTAGACTTGGGTTTCTTTGGGAGCTACAAATTGGTTGTCTTGTAATTCTATCATTCCTTTTGCTTTGAGCAGCTAGAATCTTCTAGAAAAGTCTTCCCCATCAACCATTTGAAAGGCAGAAATCATGTAGTCTATGACTTTTATAGGCTTTGGGTTTTATAATCATATTGTCTCTTTCCAACTTCTATGCCATTCTCCTTTGACTATATCTCAGTTTTATAGCATTTTCCATCTTATATTGTTCCATTGCTACATCATTCAGCTTGACTCACAGATCAGAGATGTCTATACATTTTTAAAACTTATTTCTAAGTTTTCTATATCTGTATTTCTGTGGTTGATTTTTATATCCAATATGCCAGCCTATTCCTAGTTCCTATTGAATTCTCTTTGCATGTAATCAAGGTAGTCAAGAGTGCATTGATTTTTTTTGTTACAAAAGCTTGCTAATGTAATTAAAAGTTTGATGTATATTAATGTTGTTTGTTGGTATTTCATTTTTCCTTTTTTAGGTTCGTAATGTTCTTAATGATGCAGTGGATTTGCTGGAATTCCGTGATAGAGTCATTAAAGCATCTTTGAACTATGCACACTTAGTTGTTTCAACATCTCTTCAATGTTATGTGTTCTCGTAAGCACCTTGCATTTCTTAAAAATCAAGAATTTTGTCTGTGATGAGGAATTTATTTTCATGCTTTCACATCAGTGTGTTTGGATTAAGCTTTCTCCAAAACCTCACCTGTCCTGAATTTACTCCCAACCAAGAAGTGACAAGAACTGAAAATGAGCAGTGAAAATAGATCTAATAAGTCTATGCATCAGAGGTTAATAATCACTTATATAATAGAAAATACCTTGTCTGGTGTTTACTGTTATGCTCACAGTTCTAAGGAATTTAATGTAACTGGATTTCAAAGCCAGAGAAGATTAGGAGCAGCCCATAAATGATGGAAAAAGGAGTACCACTAAGCTGGCTACCTGACAACAGGTGGAAAGCTATTCAGTAAGGATGCAGCCTGCACCAAAGCCTGGGGTAGTCATAGGTGTTTGTATGGATAATCCAGGGTTGTCCAGAAGTGGTGAAAGAAAATATACTCAGTGTACTTTATATTGGAAAGCAGGGAATGAGCCAGTACATCCAAGAAACTTGCACCTAAAACTTTAAAAACATACTTGGAATTTTTAAAGAGCAATTCAGTATATGCTGGCAAATGTTGAACAACTAGCTTTTGAGAAACAAACTTTCTTTGCTGAAACTATGATTTAAATACTTCTACCATGATGAATTCCAAGCTACTAGTAGAATGTCATTGAAAGCAGAATTGAGGAGAGGTAAACCATCGTGTAGGAGTATTACCACCATGTGGATACAATAGATGTAAAGCATCTCAAGGTCATGGAGATAGTAGTAAAGTGCTGGAAGGAATATGGTTAGAGTATTTATTCTGAATATAATTTGCTTAAATATAAGTTTATGTAATTTTTAAAAAAAGATTTCAATTTTATGTAGAAGAACTGGGTTGTAGGCCAGAGGGTGGGGGGGGGGGAGGTGAGAGGATTCACCAGAGACAAAATGGGGAGCAGAACAGGTGGGTCTACTGAAATACACTACTAAAGGAAGCAGCAGGTGAGACAGAAGAAGTCTAGTATGCCATGTGTGTCAGCTCCCTTGCCAGGGATCGAACTCAGGCCCTCACGGTAGTAACACGGAGACTTAGCCCCTAGGCAACCAGGGAGGCCCAAGTTTACATAAGTTTAAGTAACAGATTTATCTAAAATTGATTTGCAAAATTCTTGAAAATAGAACAGTTGGTATAAGCTAGCTCTGGCATAGCACCAGTTGACTTCACCACTCTCCAAAATAATCAAGTAATCACTGTGATGCTTTCAAAAGTTGTGAATAGTTAAGGATATTATATATATTTAAATTTTTTGTTCTTACATCATAACATTATGTGGTTATAAGATAATCACTAAATATAAAATGAGCATAGGCTGTCCATGTCTTTTTCATAACTGTAATCCCAGTACCTTGCACAGTGCTCAACATGAAATAGGTACATAATAGTAGATAAACTTCTTGAATAAGTGAATTAAAAAACATAAAGTGTAGTATTGTCTTGGTGCCCTGAAGTCCAATAATACATAACACAAAGGTATTCAATTTGACAGTTGCTACAACTATATTAAAATGCTACAACTGTATTAAAATGTTCTCATTCACTCTGTGTAAATTTGCTACTAATCAGAATCTGCAGTGTGGGATAACAAATTTGGAGTAATGAGTGGAAGAACTAAAAGAGAGAGGGTAAAGAAATAAACAGCTCAATTATATGATTATTTTTCTTAAATGAAAGAAGCAAGAGGAAGAATTTAGGTGAAGTCAAGAAAGATACCAAGTTGTAACAACTTGAGATGTGGCACAGGATTATAGAATATGAGAAATCTCACAGTTAGTATACATGAATGTTTGAATAATTTTCATGGGGTTAGGGAAAAAAGATTTCTTCAATTTAGTATTTATTTACTTGAAGAAGGGTAGCGCTCTTAACTGCCTTAAATGAGCCATTTCCTATTATAGTCTTATTACAGTGACAAGGGCATGATGCTTGAATCCGTAAGATTAGTATCTTTAGTTGTGATTTGTATTAGAGAGATTGCTTTTTAAAATGTTTACCAAAAGTTTTAATGACTTTGGATTTTTTTCTATCACTACTTTTCTTAGACCCACTAATATTTTCCAAAATATGATTGCTTCTTTCTTACTCTCCCTTCTCTTCTTGTCAAGACATTTACTAAGGTATAAAACATTTGTTAATGTGAATGAAATACCAGTGAGTGGTTGTGGGAATGAAATAGTACTAAGACCTGTCATCAAAACGTATTTCATTAAATTAAAAACCTACTAGTCTCTTGACTAGCCACAGCTATTTATTGAGCACTATATTACAGATTTATGCTAATGATCTATTTTACCCCTGTGTGTTGGTGCTATTGTTATTATTCCCATTTTACAAGATGAAGATAACTGAAGAACCCAGAGGCCAACTAGTAACTTGCTACAAGTCTAAATCATTTCTTAACTAAAGCAAAAGTTGGGATCTGAATCCACATTCTTAATAATGCTGCCTCTTTTTAGTAATGTAAATATAATTTTAAAAACAAGCATACGGGCAGCATACACATTCATATGAAAATACCCAAAAAAGGAAATAATATATAAGCAATTCTGTGTTAAAGTTTCACTTGTTTTTTCCAATAATACTACAGAAAATACTCTTGTTCTATTAAACACTATAGTTTAGGGAGTTTATATTTCCATGGCATGTATAGATAAGGGGTCATTTAAAAAATCTCATAATCCCTGTTCTTATCAACTCTCTTGACAAAGAATTAAGGTTAATTCTCATGACTGCATAAATGAGGCTGTGATATTTTTTGTAAAATGCCAAAGCATATTTCTTCATCATACATATTTCTTCATCATACATATGAACCCAGGGTTCTAATTATTAGTAGCACTTTATTTGGAGTTATGTTTTATGCATGCATTTACTTATTGAAATGAGTATCAGACTGCATTAACCAAGATTAGTTTTCCGCTGGTGCACCGAGCTTACTGCTTTCTTTCTCTTCCATCTTCTGAATCTGAACATGAGGCTTAATCAGATTTGAAGAATTGGTTTTAATGAAAATAACAGAGAGATTCAAAAATACATAGGAGTAATAAAACATTTTGAACTGTGAAACAACTTTTATTATTTAGGTATGGGTTTTCAGTTTATCAATGCTCTCATCTCATCCCTTTCTTTGAATTACATTACACTATGAAAACTTGAAGAGTTATCTGTTCATTTATTCATCCATTTATTCAACAAGCATGGTTGTAGTTTACATGACTATAGCATTTTACAGTTTACAGAATGCTTCACAGAAATCTTTTCATTCAGCCCAATAATAATATTAGGGGACCTGTAGGGAAAATAGTCATGTTCATCATGTTATTGTTAAAGTTTCTGTATTTTCATTGTCTCCTGTGTACAGGCAGTTAGGTAGATACTTTGGCAAATCACCACTATTTCCATTTTACAAATCAGAAAACTGAGACTTAGAAGGTTAAGTTTAAGGACATATGGCCAACAAGTGTTAAAGCCAGATTTCTAATCCTTATCCGTCTAACCAGAAATCCATCCTTTTTTCACTATGGCATCTGCTACTGTTTTTCAGGTGAGAAATATTAGATTGCCCCAAATGAAAGAGCTAATCAGTGACAGACCTTGGACTTATACTTAGGACTCCTTGATTCACATACTGTAATACCTGCAGTGAACATTGAATGCTGATGTGCCAGGTGCTGGAGACACAGAGTCTGCTTCCTAATGAGGGATACAGACATACAAGTGAATAGTTTCAAAATAATGCATCTAATGTCATAATAGAAATATATGCAAAGTTGCTGTGAAATGGTATACTTTATTTAAAATGAGTATTTATTTATTTTAAGCTATTTGTATTTTAAATGTTGATAAATATCCACTTTATTTCTGTTTTAGTACAAAGAACTGGAATACACCACTTATATTTGATCTCAAAGAAGGAACTGTTAGCTTAATTCTGCAGGCAGAAAGGTAATTCATCACTTTTGACTGCTGAATTTGGGGTTAAAATATCTCAGGTTGTCAGAATGTACTCTTTAAAGCATGCTGTTTACTAAATTGGACATTAGTCATTTGGAATCAATCTATTTCTACTATTATTTTGAAAGAAAAAATGGAAGAGAATAAGCTCTCAAATGAGTGGTTCTGAAAGTTTTTGGCCTCAGAATTTCTTTACATTGTTAAAATGAGTATTATATTTAGGTTATATGTATCGGTATTTACTATATTAAAGTTTTTGATTGAGAAATTTAAAAGGTACTAATTTAAGATGATGAAATAAATGTTTTACAAGTAAACATGAGAGCAATGACATGAGAATGCGTGTGAAATAAGCAAATTACTATGAAATTGTTTTGACCCCATGGTCAAAAGCTATGTCTGTTGTGTTCTGTTGTGCTTTTTTGTTCTGTTCTTAAGTATTGGTTTATGCTCAGTGATTTTATGAGCCACTACTAGTCCATGACCTTCAGGGTATAAAGGACTATAAAACTCCCAACCAATTAACTAGAATAAAAATTGGAATAGCTATTACCACACTTTCCATGAAAACAATCAGTCAAAGCTCCAACCCAATAAAACATGGAATAAAGTATGAATGTCTAAGCAACAGTTACCTAAAATAGTTGCTCATAAAATCTTTGCACTAAAACCATGTGTTTTATTCCTCATGCCTTTACTCACCACCTAAGCAGCTCTTGATTGTATTATCAGGTTTTCTAGCCCACAACCTTTTATAAATAGCAAACCAGAAGAGGAAGGGTGCTGGTAGACTGTTAGAGGCTGGCACAATGACAGGAAGAAAAGTGACTGTCTGGCAAGGGAGCTTAGCGAAAACTGAAAGTGCAGAACTATGTAGTTGAACATAATTATTCTGCTGTACTAACAGATTTGCATGAGTATCAAAGCCACTCACTATCAGTTAAACAGCTACAAAAGTGGATAATTAACATATTGATGAATAATCAAGAAAATAATTGTTGTTTTATGTTACACAAAGTTTGTATTATCTGTTTATTGAAATTGATACATGATTTATTTACTTATATCATACCTTTCTTAAAACAAAAGGACATCTTTGCCACTTGAAGGGTAAGATATAAGCTATCTAAAAATTGCACTTTTGAAATTCTTTTTATATTAATCATTCCAAATAAATGTTTTTACATTGTTAATACTTTGTTTATAAATGTATTTATTGACTATGCTCTCAGTAAAGGCATATATTAATTGCATACATGAGCTATTTAAAGGATTTTTTCCTTACTGCCTGTTCTGGTCCTATTTGTTCATTTAGAAATATTTGTCCCTTGAAACATGCTGTTTACTTAGAAGGAGGTTAAAAGCTGTTTTGTTTTGTTTAGAAGAGAAAATACTTTTAATACTGAGACTAAAACAATAATGACATGTCACCTTGTTAAAATTAGCAAATATTGTTCTCATACACTAATGTGTGTGTGCCAAACCCTTCGGCTTAATAAGCTACATGTGTTATTAAGGAATAATGGTACTTATTATACACTGATATTTCAATGGTTTTGGTATTTGTTTCCATAGCAAGAAGGAACAACTAGCAATTCCTGATTCAAGAAATAGTTCTGAATCAAGGATATTAAGACATTCAGCATAGATTTTAAAAACTAATAAAGTGTTTCGCACTGAGGAAGCAGGCAAGCCAAGTAGCAATTGTTTGAGTATACAACAATATGGCATTTCAAAGGTTAGTTTAACAATATAAAAAATTTAAAAGTATAGCCCCTTTGATTCAATAATTGCCATCTATCAATTATACTTAGGATATAATGAAGGTAGACACACACAGATGCATAGATACTCTAGACATATCTTCGAAGAGTGAATAATTTGAAATATGTCTAACAGGAGTGAGTTAAGTTAAATTATAGTATATCCACACCTTGTCTGCCATGAGTTGTCTATGTGGATATAGGATTGCAGGAGAGTTTTTGCTATCTCTATTGTTTGGATAGTTTTTTCAAAGTTCATAAATGTTCAAAGGAAAAAAAAGACCCATAAAATATTTAAGAAAAAACAGAAACTTTGACTTAAGAAAAAAACAGAAACTTTTGCCTTAAAATGTCTGTCAACACAAGTGAATTGAATTTCTGATATGAAAACATGGTTTTAGATGTGAGAACATTTGATAATCATATTATTTTAAAGTCAAAACATCTTATTTTAATAAATGCTGACCCTGATTTTAGTTTTTTGAGTCATTTATGCTTTTTTGAACTTTAATCGGCATTTAACTTCATCTTTAACATAACCTTTAATTGTGAAATGTGTATTAGGATTGTCTAGGAAATAAATAGCATCTGGCATTAATGTCACCAAATTGTAAATGATAAGATTTTCTTATTGCCTTTTATAGAGACAGGCTTCTTTAGGAAAGAAGTGTATTGCAAGCATAAGGTAAAAGGAGTCAGAATTTTAGTATATTGAATCATTATTATGGGCATTTTCACTTTTCTTCTCCTACCTCCATTAAAAAAAAAAATTAGCAAAACAAGCAATGCAAGTTTTCAGGTTTTTATATCTCATTCTTTGTATGTATGTATTTTATTATTTTAGTTATAAGCTATATGTTTTTCTAGAGGAAAAACTATTCTCTAAATAAAAGGTAAAATATAGTGAAGTCTTATTTGTAAATATATTTTTGTTCTTTATTTTCCAGACATTTTCTTCTTGTAGATGGTAGTGGTATCTATTTATATTCTTATGAAGGGCGTTTAATTTCTTCTCCAAAATTTCCTGGAATGAGAACAGATATTTTGAATGCACAAACTGTGTCTCTGAGTAATGATACAATAGCAATAAAAGATAAAGCTGATGAAAAAAGTAAGTACATTTTTATAATTTTACATTTAACACTGTGAACTTTTCATAAATTAATTTTCATTTTCCCATTTGAAAGAATTCTGAGCTTCCTAGTTTGTTGTAAGCATGAATTAATTGAAGAACTATAGTTAGCACATTATGTCCAATTGATGGAGCAAATAGATATTGTCATAACATCAAAGCTTAATGGTAAGGGGTGACTCTTGATATATTCAGTTACTGTTAATATCAAGATCATGAGACCTAAAAATGCACATTAATTTTTAAGTTTATGGTTCTTTAAGTTTATTCATCAAATATTCCGATTTTCTTCATTTAGTAATATAGTGAATATTGTCCATCATTGTACTATTTATTTTCCACATATTTGTTTTAAATGCTATTTTTAATTAATGATTAGGTGAATATTATGAATAATTTCAAGTTCCACATGAAATTCTAAACCACATTAATACAGGTAAATGTAAGTATGTCAGTTGTTTTGGAATTCCATAATGCAGTGATACTATTTTATGAATGCATTGCTATATCATAAATTCGTTTAACCAACAAATATTATACTCGACACTTCTACGTGCCTTTTACTTTTCTAGAAGTTGAGGATATAATAGTGAACAGAACAGATGAATAAACAAACAAATATGTAATAGTCAACTGTGAAGAAAATAGAGTAGAGCGCGGGAATAGAGAATTTTGGAAGAGGGGCAGGAGAATGATGACATGACAAACAAGTACAAGGGTTCTGTGGTAGGATGAGTGGAATATAAAAGGAACTGCCAAAGGGTCCCGGGACCAGGTCAACATGAACTGGGCAGAAAGTGGTAGGAGGGGAGGACAGAGAGGGAGAGAAGCAGGAACCAGATCATGTGAGCATTTGGCCATGTGGGTATGAGGGAATGAGAGGGGCAAGCCCATTACCTAGGTTTTATCCAGGAGGAATAAGGAAGACAAGGGAAGAAGTTTAGAGGAGGTCCACAAACCAAGAGTTCTCTTTTGGTCATGATAAGTTTAAATGCTTAGACATCCAAGCAGTGGTGGGGAGGAAATAAAATAGGATTTTTTCTGACCCCAAGTCTAGGGGTCAGAAGAGAGTTGGGGACTAGAAATACAAATTTGGGAGTTATGGGAGTACAGATGGAGCCACGGCCCTGAAATCACCCAGGAAGTGATACAAAGAGTGCCAAAGACTGAGCATTGTAATTTAGAGGTAGATAAGAGAAGGAGGAGTCAGTGACATAAGGTGAGTTATCCTTAAAACCTAGTAGGACATATTAAATACTTGTTTTTCTCAGATAATACATATTACTAAACATTGTTACTGTGACATGTTACAAAAAAAGAAATCTCACCTGACTTTAACTGTGTTAATATGTGCCATGGACGATCTGATTCAGGAGCTAGGAAACTGACCAACTTTTGAGTTTCCAGTATTTTCATGGTCTCTCATATTCACAAGAAGCACAGTTTTCCTAAATAGAGCTCTTCTATCTTTCATGCCTAGACCTTCTCTGAGAGAGGACATTTGTCTATAAAAGATCTGCCTGTCTAAAAGAAGGAAAAGAGAGTGAAATAAAACATTATCTAGATAAATAGATTTAAGATGACTGAGTCATTGATAGTAATAATTTGAAAGTCAGATTTTTGTCTTCAGTAAACTTTTTTCTTCAGTAAACTTGAAAATCCCAGTGATTATCTATGACTTGCCTATACTTTACTTACTCACTACCATATATTTTAAATAGAAGGTTTAATAAAGTTTAGTTCCCAGCTGAATATAACTTATTTTGAAATTTTTGTAGTTCTTTATATCTGAAGCATATTTTTCTTTTTCACCTCCCCATATTTTTTAATCCTTTGATAATTCATAGAATGTTCGAGCTAAAAAGAATTATGAACATTTTTAGAAATAGAGATTTATGTCAATAAATTATCTGTTTCACTTCTATAAATTTTGATTGTTGAATAAAATAATCATGTAATTGTTTTTCTGTAATTAGAAAAAAACCTAGAGTTTATTCGTAGAAGTGATATGAAATGAGAGGAGAAATATTTTTCTTATGTTCCTTTTTAAAGCACTGGTGGTATTCATGGATACTCTACAGAAGTATATGCTAGTAGCAGAAACCACAATTGAAGTACCTGGAATCTTTACCCCGTAGAATTCCCTTTCAAGGGAAACAGGCACATGTGAAACCAGTAATTCCTTCCTAACTTGGAAACTCCTTCCTGGCAGGATTCTTTGTACTATGCACAGTACGCTTATGTTATATGAGTTCCATAAATGTGTGTGAAATGTATTTGAATTTCCCTTTGTATTTGGTTAAGTTGGAGGCTTTTTTTAAAAAAAAGTTCTTACTTTATATAGCTATGAAATAAATGGGTTTACCCAAACCGAAGATATTTTTTAAAATGCTATCTATATTTACCATTAAAATTTTTTTAGAAGGGGTATGCGTAGGATGAAGCCTGGGAAGGACGACAGAACATCTTATGGAATCAGGACATGGAACCCTCCAATGTCTTCACCAAAAAAAGGAGCTCCACAGAGCTCCCATGTTCAGAGTTTTTATTGGGTTTTATTTCTTAGCCCTGATTAATGTAATGATTGAACTCAATTTCCAGCTCCCTTCCTTTGTCAGTGATCTGGAAGCTGAAAGTTCCAGTCCTCTAATCACAGAGTTGCTCTTTCTGGTGACCAGCCCCCATCCTGATGCTGTTGAGGGACCCACCAAGAGGCTCCCTGTTAGCATAACAAACAAAGATACTCCTATAACCTGGGGAATCCAGATAAAACCAGACAAACTATTTTTTTATACCATGGTAATATATTGACCACAGGGAACTGAACCACACATAACACCTTGTCTGGCATTATGGTAGGCATTTGGTACATTTTTCCTTTGTGGAATATGAGTGCATCTGATGTTACATTGACCTAAATCAGAATTACCAAAATTGCAAATTACATCCAGTTTTGGACTTGCCATTGCTGATCCTATGGCACATTGCTACCATGCCATTTTTAAGAATTCTAACTTGGGAATGAGAGTCCAGAGAGTTAAATTTCTCACGAGGATTATGTTAATTCCACTGAATTTACCAATAAAAATTCTAATGTGATGCACTAATGTTTTCTTTCTTTCTTTTTTTTTTTCAAGTAATCTTCCTCTTTGAGGCATCAACTGGAAAACCATTAGGTGATGGAAAACTTCTTTCTCATAAGGTAATGGCCATTAGTTATTTCTAATGTAAACTGTTCCTACTTAATTTCACATATAAATTAATGTTTTCACTTAAAACCAGTGTGCATTCTAATTAAAGTATTTTGCCTAGAAATCTCACAGTTAAAGACTAAGCACTAGTAAACACTGAAATAGAAAGATGTATATGCAAATTAATTGACTAAAGGGTCTGACTTACATGTCTGTTGTCCGTACTCTTTACTGCTTTTCAATAAAATGTTGATGAAACTTTCCAAAATACTCAGTAAATAAAAATTTAATTATATAGACAGAATATTTTGCAGTTTTTTCATTGACCATGGTTAGCCAGTATTTTCTTTACATTTTTGGACTATAAACTGAGAATAAACCTATAGAGGTATGAAAAAACCCTAAATTGTGACTGTTGGCTTTTGATTTTGGTCTTCAAATAAACAAAAGGAATATTTTTTTTGAGTTATTCTTCTAATAAGTGATATGTAAAGGTCTAAAGATGCTTTTAACTTTACTGTTCAATGCTGTCAGTAAAATATTACTCTATATTTTGTTTTCTTTTTGAATTATTTAAAAATTGAATGTGATATTCATGTGGTTCAGAAGTCAGAGTATTAAACAAGGTATACAGTGAAAAAGTCTCTGTCCTATGCCTGTTCTTCAACACTCTTGTTTCTTTCCACCGAAAGGACACTGCTCTTAATCTTGTATATCCTTTAGGAGGGAGATTTTTGGTGCATATATAAACAAAACTGGTATGTTCTTCTCTTCCTCGTCTACAAAAAAGTAGCATACAACTCTGCTCCTTGCTCTTCTTACAACACCTTCTAGAGATCTTCCATATCAATACAAAAGGACCTCTCCAACATCCCTTTCCCACCATAGTATAACATTTTATGGATATATCAGAAATGACTTACCTATGCCCAAATGAGGTATATTTAAGTGCTTCCAGTCTTTTGCTGTTACAATATTGCCAGAATATCTTCTTCTTTTTTTTTTTTTTAAATATGAAACGCTTCACGTATTTGCGTGTCATCCTTGCGCAGGGACCATGCTAATCTTCTCTGTATCATTCCAATTTTAGTATATGTGCTGCCGAAGCGAGCACGCCAGGATGTCTTCTTGCACAATGTGTTAGTGGCCCTGTGGGATAAATTTTGGAAGTGTTGTTGCTGAGTCAGAGGATAAGAGCTTTTGTAATTTTAGCTAAGTATTGTCAAGTTACTTCGCAAAAGAGACTGTCAATTTATGTTCTCACAACTAATCCGTTGCCTCTTTCCCTACAATCTCTCCTTATAATCATTTTAAATCAATAATATATAAGAAGATTTTTTCTTTTTAGTAGGACTAAGTATATTAAGAGGAGGTAAATTTCTCAACTTTTCAAAGTACAGTCATTATTTTTGTTAGTAGGATTGAAATGAGAGACATTTAATAAAGTTTCGTAAACAATTCTGTTAATGTGATAATTCTTTTTCCAGAACACTTTTCCAAAGTGTACAAAATTTTCCACTTCATTGTAAGAAGGCAGTGACTTCCTCATCACACCTCACTCAGTTTCATAGAACATTTTTAATCTCTTTGTCTTGTATAGTAGAAATTTTAGCATTCTATAAAATAATAGAAAAAAATTATTGTATTTTGTTTTATACACAAAGAAACTGACTCAATACTTATCCAAATGAACAGTGGAACCAAAACTAGAACTCCAACTCTCTCTCTTTTTAAAGAAAAATTAATTAGTGTGGATACAGGGATGAAGTCTCTAATAAACATGAAGCTGCTTTCATACTGTTACAGGGCAGGGAGAGGGGCACCCCGGAAACCCTAGACCTGCCCTGTTCTAAATGGGTTCTCCATCCACCTCATCAATGCAAAACATATAGGACCTTTGTGGAAGGAAACTTTAATACAATTAGAAAAGACAGAGAAGGCAAAGAATATATTTTCTAAGTCAAGCATCCAATGTTATCCAACGCCTCGTGGGTAAAAGTCCACCCAAACGGGATTGGCCCAAAGCAAGTCTCGAAAGCCTGCCACAGGTCTAGAACAGCTTTTGGCAGGGACCCACACATACTGGTCAGAAACAGCCAGACAATTCTGGGAGGAACCAAAATACCTTTCAGCAGGGACCCATACAAAAGGGTTAGAACAGTCAGACAATTCTGAGAGGAACAGAACAAAATCAAAACCAAAATCAACTTAGCCATCGTTAACTTCCCTATGGGTCTCTCACCCACATCTATTTCAATCAGTCCAGGCCAGTGCAGCTTCTTTACAAGTCTCTCTGCTCCTTGGGCCTCTGCTGGCTTTCCACCCTTCTTCCGTCTCTCCTGTCTTCTGTCTGTGTGTTCTGTCTCCTCTGTGTGTGTCCTCTGTGTGTGTGTCTTCTTCTCAAGCTTCTTATCTCCTGCTCAGTTCCACCCTACCTTGGGCGGGACATGGACCCTGGGACACACCCTTTTTCCTGGGGACCACCCTGTTACAATATCTTGCTACAAAACGTGACCCAGGAGGAATAGGAAAAAAGTGGACACAGTAGATGTTTACAAGCACAAAAGTGGGTTTAAAATTATTTAATAGGGGCATTTTATCATTATAAGCAGCGAAGTAATATTTGATCTTTAAAGAAATGGTCTTATAATTAAATGATTTAAGCGATCTGATGTCAAATACTAAAACTAATCCAGTATTTTCATTTTTTTTATTATAGAATGAAATATTGGAAATTGCACTGGATCAAAAAGGACTTACCAATGATAGAAAAATTGCTTTTATTGATAAGAATAGAGATCTCTATATCACCTCAGTAAAACGGTTTGGGAAGGAAGAACAAATAATCAAACTTGGTAAAATAATTTTAATACATTTTAAATTGCAATAACTTTAAATTTTCTTAGTTCACTCTATCATATATTTAATAGCTTGCTTGCTTGCATTTATCTGTAATATGTTAGTCTCATAACATTTCTTCTTAGTTATTTAACTCCATTTTAATAGTAACTCTTCAGCAGCTACAGCTAAATTGGCATTGTAAGAAAGACTTGCAAATTAAAAATATAATGGCTCCAGGTCAGAATATTCAAATATTCAAATATTTCTATATGTTTCTATGCAAAGTTTTCATGTTTTCACCATTTTATGGTCAGAAAATAGTGTCATACCTATCAGAAATTAGATAAGCTCTTGCATGTCAGCTGATTTCAAAGATAAATTTTTAATATTTATATCATGGAACTAATAGGACTTCAATGTTTTTTTAAACTAAGGAACAATGGTGCATACCTTGGCATGGAGTGATACATGCAATATCCTTTGTGGACTTCAGGATACTCGATTTACAGTGTGGTATTACCCCAATACGGTTTATGTGGACATAGACATTTTGCCTAAAACACTGTATGAGAGAGATGCAAGGTAATATCTAACGGCATAGAATTCTATTTATTGTGGTAAATAAAAGAATGCTATGGTTTCCCCTCTAAATTCAATCCTGCGAGATCATCTTTCACTTTCTTTTTCACTTAAATACATTGTATAGTTAATGCTAGCTTGAGATTTAAATGATGGCATCAAGTTGGTATTGTTGTATAGTATGAATTTTTTTTCCTTGTATGAATATAATTTTCAAGTTTAACATTACTTAATGGTAACTCAGGTTGTTTTTTTCAATGTGGTTTAGTGATTTTAACATAGGTACTTAATATTTTTCAGTGATATCTACAACCTTGTGACAGTCTTTACTCCATCCTAGATTATCACTGATCTTAAGGCTTTCCGGAATGTATGTGTCTCTACAGTTGAATTTCTAAATTAATGTTAAGATAGAAAAAATACTTATAAGGTTACTGAAAAGTTTAGTTTTATATGCATTAGAAATCAAATAAAATTCATATTCCTAAACTTTCTAAGAAATAGTAATGGGATTGCCTGCTCTTGACAAATAGGACAATGAATGCTTCTCAACTCCAAATCTTAGCTTAATTTTCAAATCTGAGTTCATTTCCAATTTTCTTTTTTAACGATTTATTCATTCATGTATACAAGCTGGGGTACAGACTAGAGGTGCGGGGTGGTGAGAGGGTTCACCAGAGACAGAGTGGGGAGCAGCACAGGCAGATTGACGGAAATACACTGCTGAGGGGAGCAGTGGGCAAGGCAGGAGAGGTCTGCCGCGCGCCATGTAGGAATCTCCCTGGCGGGGAGTCAAACTCACTTCACCAGTGCCGACAGCTCCACAGCACAGCGCTTCACCGCTGCGCCATCAGGGAGGCCCCTTTTCCAATTTTCAAGTTCATAACCTTAGCAAAACCAGAAGTGTCATTTTATATATTTAAACTAATTAGAGGTTAGTCTTTTTATTTAAAGTGTACGGCTGTTGAGAAAATAATCTTGGAATTCAGCTTAATTTTTAATAAGCTGATGCTAAGTGATGTAATCATTTGTGTGATATACCTTAGACTTAGAAAAAAGTTCATTTCAGATACTTTTAGGAATAGTTTTCAACTATCTAATGACTTTTTACCACTTTAAACTGTATTTAGCTCCAATCCTATACAGCAATGTAGAGTCAGATGTTTATTTATATACACATTCTCTCTGGAGTTAACTTTTTTTTTTGGGGGGGGGTGTATTTTGGAGGTTGGAGACTTCATTTGCATAATAGGGGTCACTCTCAAAAAAAAGTCTAAGAAATACTTTGTTCAGAATATAAGTTGCCCTTTGCTTTATTCCACAGTGAATTTAGTAAAAATCCTCATATTGTGAGTTTTGTTGGAAATCAAGTAACTATCAGGAGATCCGATGGCTCACTGGTTCATATCAGCATATCACCATACCCCGCTATTCTCCATGAGTATGTGAGCAGTTCAAAATGGGAAGACGCTGTGAGACTTTGTCGCTTTGTCAAGGTGCTTTACATTTCAGGTCCATAGCTGTGTGTATGTTGTGTTGTAGTCTACACAGTGTCTTTGTGCAAGATGAGAAATAATAGCTAAGGTTGGAAAACTTGTAGATGGAATAATGTCTTTTCTTAACAAGTGACGATGAGTGACACAAGGCAACAAATGTTGCTGTGTGATTTACTCTCTGAAGAAGGTATAATGTAAATGAATAATTTCTCCATACTAGCACATATACAAATCTGCTATGGAACTTTTTAAAGTCATGTTTCCCAAGTTCTGTCCCTCACAGAGATTCTAATTTATTAGATCTGGATGAGACAGGGGTGTATTTTTTTAATTTCCTCAGTTATTTGTATAGCTAAGGTTAGAAAGAAGAAACTCTTCTTTCAATCAGCATTTCCAGCTTGTTTGAGTCCAGTATTTTTTATACATGTTTGAACTCTTTTATTTTACATTGATTGACATCCCTTAGAATACACTTTTGGAAAGCAACTTTTAGATATTTTTTCCTTCCAATGGTGTGACAGTCTGCTGTAATAGCATTGTCTCAGTACCTTGCCATTCTTTTGGCTCCTTGTAAATTACATTCTTTGACATCTCGTCAAAAAGATTGGAGAGTTCATAACTCTGAGTTATCTTAAAAGTTAGTAAGCTTAGAAATAAATCTTTGATAAATAGAAATGAATATTTTCAAAAAATTTTTTTGATGTTTTATATGTATTTTTCATTGTACAGTGTTTAATTTCTCCTCTCAGGTGTTGTGCCCATAAAATTAATACCACCAAGACACCCCTAAACTGTTACCATAGTCTCTTATGTTCTTCCCTCCCCATTTTGACCTTTCTCCTCTCCCCTCCTGTGCTGAATGTCTCTGATTTATAGTTTGCCTGCTACTTTTGTCTTTTTGTTACCCTGATCCCTTGTATGGATTCCCTGTGTTCTTCCTGTAAGTGAAACCATCTGGTATTTTTCCTTTCCTTCTGACTTATTTCACTGAGCATAATCCTTTCCAGCTCCATCCATGTTGCTGTGAATGGCATAAGTTTATCTTTTTTGATTGCTGAGTAGTATTCCATTGTGTATATATACCACATCTTCTTGATACAGTCATCTGTTTGGGGGCATTTAGGTTGTTTCCATGTTTTAGCTATTGTAAACAGTGTTGTAGTAACATAGGAGTGCAGGTTTCCTTTTGAATTAATGTTTCAAAAACTAATTTAAACAAACTTCTCTGTTATTAATAATTTTAACGAAGTAGCCATATGAATTTCCATATCATTAATTTGTTATCAGATTTTTCAAAAGTGTTATGCTCAGTTACTTTTATTGTTTAGTTAAAGTATAATTTCATTAAAAAGAATCACTTTATTTTAAGATAGTACAGCAATGTAGCTGAGATAATTGTTCTCATGTTTCACTTTAGGAGCAGACCATGTGGGCTTGCCTAGCTGCTATGGCAGTTGCTAATCGAGATATGACTACTGCAGAAATAGCCTATGCAGCAATTGGTGAAGTAAATAATGTTTAATTATTTGTATCTATGTGTGTGGTGTGTTTCTTAACCATAATTTGTTATATTTCTGTTTCTAGCTGCTAAAATATTTATTTTTTTTTAGATTGATAAAGTTCGGTACATCAATTCTATAAAAGATCTTCCATCTAAAGAATCAAAAATGGCCCACATATTAATGTTTAGTGGGAACATACATGAGGCTGAAATAGTACTTCTTCAGGCTGGACTTGTTTATCAAGCAATCCAAATTAATATTAATCTCTACAACTGGGAAAGGTAATAAAAATGGTTTCATCATTTCCAAAACCTGATTTGCCTTAATGTATTATATCTACCACTTAGTAATTTACATTTTTTGCTATACTTAATAGTTTCCTAATACCACTAAAGTATTTATTCACATCTATATTGCAAGTAGTTTACCATTAAAGATGTATACCTTCTCTGAATTGTGTTTGGCTAGAAGTTTTGGTGAAGAATAAAAGAAAGTCTAGGCTGTCTGAAATTTCTGATTTCAGTAACTGGGTAGTTATTCTAATGTTAGCAGATTTGGAAGAGAATATACTAAGCTCACTTTTAGGCATGTTGGACTTGGAATATTTGTGAAGAGATATGTGATATTAGTTGATTAGGACCAGAAGCTCATGAGAAAGATTTGGAGATGTAGGTTTAGGAGTCATCAGCAAATGGATGGTGGTTAAAGCCAGAGGAATGGATGCAGTTGCCTGGGGATTGTGTGAAATGAGAAGACATCAAATATTTATAGGATGGATGAAAGAAGAGAAATCTGCTGAAAGGTTGGGATAAAGTCAGTCAGACAGGCAGAGAGAAGAACCAAGACAGGAAGAAGGATGATTGGATTTTCAGTAAGGAGTGGCAAGTAGTAACCCTCCCCCCTATAGTTTGCTTTGGGACAAAGTGCTTTCTGAGAGTAGAATTTTGCTATTCTCTATGATATAGGTTCCTCCACTCATTGTCTCAGGTTTGTGTCTCTCTGTGAAACTTCATTAGGCTTAATGTTTTCTTTACCCTTTTGGCAAAGCTTCATCAGAGCAGGTATTATATATACTTTCATCGTGTCTGTGTATCTTTTTGTGATGTCAGCAGGTATTGATGGTGATTACCCAGATTCATTAATTTGATATTCTAATTCTGTCCTTCTAGAATTCTGGAAAGAGTTTAAATATTGGATGATAAATATATTAGGTTGTTTTAAGATCCTTGGATTTCTATATTTGTTTAAATCCTTTAGAAAAGAACAGATTTTATTTTGTTAATATATATTAGTACATTTGAGAAGCACATTCTTGCTGGTTTATGTTCTGTTATTCATCCTTGAATTTGAAAATTGCCTGCCTAGTAAGATGCAGCCCTTGAAGAGTTATAGGTAAGCAAATTGTCTACTTAATGTTCACTTTGAGGGTAACCTGTTCTCAAGCAAGTGTAAAAAGGGAGAAATTAGAAACACTGGATATGCATGTATTATAATATTTAAGTATTTAATTAAAAAAATTTCTCTACTTCTAGTTATATAAAGTGATTTTGATTCATTCCGGTTAAATAAAAAATCACACTGTGACATTATATCTTTTTATATAACTTCCTCCTATTTAAAAATCAGAGAAGAGACATGGATTTATTCCAGCTCCATAATCTAATGTCACATTTGTTTGGTTGCCAAACAATGTGTTCCCATAGCCCTTATATAATTTAGAGTGAATTCCCTCCTAAATGTGGTAAGGAAACATTTTTTATGCAGTATGTTTTTAGAGAACACTTAAAATAGCACATATCATTTGAATGGTTACCTTTACCCATTGCTTTCAATCAGATTATTAATGCATACTTTATAATTATTATAACTATAATGATAATCTTAGTATCTGTTGCCTAAATGCAGAATTAGACATCATATTCTATCTTTTCTATAAAATTAAATGTATTGATGTTCCGTAACAAAGTATCTCTTTGGAATGTTTTTAAAATCTGAAACCCAGAATTGATGCTTGTGTACTCCCCACATAGAGCACATCCAGTTTTGCTCCACCAAGAAATCTTTCCCCTGTCATGTGCACTCATAGCTAAAGAATGGGAAATGGAACTTCTTTGTTGCCTCAGAGGTGGTTCACCAGTGTCCCCACTCACACATACCCCACTAGAATCTAGCCTGAGGGATGTCATGATATTATAGGAGAGTGTAGTAGGATTAAGACTTTTATTTGCATTTCTTATCTTTGGAGCCTGTATGCATTATATTTTCCTTCTTTTATCTTCTTTTGTTCTGTATTTCAGTGCCTCTCCCTTTGCTATATCTTCTTTTTCTCTGAGAGGCCTGAAGTCACAGAAGACTGAGGGAGCTTTGTGAAGCATTTGTGATGGGTAGCAAATACTGATCCTTGGATTTATGTAATATGGTGTGTGTGTGTGTGTGTGTGTGTGTGTGTGTGTAGAGAGAGAGAGAGAGATTATCATGGACTGTCTTTTTGATTACTAGTTCTTTTGTTTCTGCTCTAATGCTTATTATTTCCTTCCTTCTGTTGGCTTTGGTTGTGTTTGTTCTTCATTTTCTAGTTTCTATAGGTATAAGGTTAGATTATTTATTTGAGATCTTTCTTATTTCTTGTCTCTGAACAACTGTTTACTTTTCCTCTTAGTACTACTTTTGCTGTGTTCCATAGATTCTGATAGTTATGTCTTCATTTTCTTGGTATCCACTTTTTAAAAATTTCTCCTTTGATTTCCTTGTTAATCCAATAATTATTTTGTAGTATGCTGTTTAGTCTCCACATATTAGAGATTTTTGTCACTTTCTTTTAGTGGTTGATTTCTAGTTTGATACCATTGTGATCAGAGAAGATATTTAATATAATTTCAGTCTTCATGAATTTATTGACCCTTGTTTTTTGACCCAATGTGTGGTTTATCCTTAAGAATATTCCATGTGTACTGAGAAGGATATATACTCAGCTTTTGGAGGGTGTAGTGCCCTGTAATTATCTATTAGACCCATGCGGTTTAATTCCTCATAAGGCTATTATTTTCTTGCTAATTTTCTAATTGATCTCTCCATTGATGTAAGTAGAGTGTTGAAGTCCACTACTACTATTGTGTTTTTTTCAGTGTCTCTCTTTAGATTATTAATAATTGCTTTATATATTTTGATGTTCCTTTCTTGATACATGTATATCAGTGAGTATCGTGTCTTCTTGATGAATTGATCCCTCAATTATTATTTAATATCCATCCCTGTCTCTTGTTACCTTTTTTAGCTGGAAGTCTGTTTTAACAGATTTAAGTTTGGCTCTCCTTGCCTTTTTAGGGGTCCTGTTTGCTTATAAGATTGTTTTCCAATGATTTATTTTGAACCTTTGTCTTGGAGCTTAGATATTTGTCTTTCTCTTAGATGTTTGTCTTTGTAGTTTAGTTCATCCTGGACCCAGTGGAAAATTGGGTTTTGTTTTCTGATCCAACCAGCCACTCTGTACCTTTTGATTGGTGAGTTCACTCCATTTGTTTTTAGGATGATTATTGATAAATGAGTTTTTCCTGCTGTCATTTTGTCTTTAGTTTCCTGATTCTGTTTCCTTGCTCACTTTTTTTTTTGTTAGGTTGTTTTTTCCCTACTTCAATTTAAATAGAACTTTTACAACATTTCTTATAGGAGAGGTTTGGTATTGGCATAATTCTTCAGATTTTACTTGTCTGGGAAGATTTTTATTTCTCCCTCATGTCTGAAAAATAGTCCTACAGGATGTAGTATTCTTGCCTGGCAGTTTTTATCTTTGAGTGTTTGAATACATCATTCCATTTCCTTTTCTGTAATTTTTCTGCTGAGAAGTCTGATGTAAGCCTAATAGGATCCCCTTTATAAGTTACCTGCTTTATTCCCCTAGCCACCTTCAGTATTCTTTCTTTGTCTTGAATTATTAATAGTTTTACTACTGTGTGTCTTATAGCGTTTAGGTAACCAAATGTTCATTTAAGTTCCTCCTATTTAATTCCTTCTTAGGTGTGGGAAGTTTTCTTCCGTTATTTATTTCAATACCCTACCTCCAGTTCCCCTCTCTCTCTTTTTTTTTAAGATTTTATTTATTTTATGCATACAAGCTGGGGCGCAGGCCAGAGGCTTGGGGTGAGAAGGTTCACCAGAGACAAAGTGGGGAACAGAACAGGCACATGGAAGGAAATACACTGCTGAGGGGAGCAGCGGGCGAGGCAGGAGAGGTCTTCCCGGCCATGTGGAAATCTCCCCCACCTGCGTGGAACTCAAGTAGCTGCTGCCGACAGCTCCACAGCGTTGCACTTTAACCTGCTGCACCACCGGGGAGGCCCTGTTTTCCTTTCTCTTTTTTCTTCCTTTTCTGGGATACACTTTATCCTTATGTTGTCTTTCCTAGTGGACTCAGATAGTTCTCAAAGTGCTTCTTTCTTTCTTTCTTTCTTTTTTTACATCTCATTTCTTCCACCTGGGTTCTTAGTGTAATCTATCTTCAAGGTCACTGATTTGATCTTCCATTTGGTTTATTCTAATTTCTGTAACTTTCTTATCTAAAACTTACATTTCTACCTTCTGTTCTTTGATTTAATTTCTGAGCTCATTAGTTTTTCTGAATTTTGTTATATCTCTTTGATTAGTTTTCCTCAAGAGAACCTGAGAAATAATATACCGTGAGTATTTTGATTTCTGAGTTTCCCTTACCTTGAACAAGATGACATTGAACAGGGTAGGAGTGCTGTTATAAACCCCTGGATTGTCCTGACTTAATATGAATTATGCACAGGACCATCATGTTAGATGCCTCCAGAATCTATGAATAAAAATAGACTTGAAGCAGAGTATTAATCTTTTCATTTCCCTCCAAATTATCAATATATAGATTTTGTGTCTTCAGTGTTGAGGCACTGACTTTAGCAGCATTTGTTTAGTTTTCATTTGCTATTTATAAAATATGAAATATAACTTAGTTTTATAAATGCATAGCTATTAACTAGGTTGTAAGGTTTAATGGCTACTAGCTTTTTCTATGACTCAAATGATAAAGGCATTTTGTCAGACCTTTATTATATTCAAATTTTTATTTTCACAATATTTTTCCCCAAGCAAAATCCGTTTTTATTTTTTAATTTTTTCATTTTTATGCCTTCCTTAAAGCCATTTATTCTATTAGTTTGTCACACTCTCCTCTTTTCTCTTTTTATTAATTATTTTTTTCTTATGTCTTTGTAGTCCCCATTAGTTCTCCTGCCACCATGTCATCCATGAACTATCACTATATTTTCTTGTGTTCTTCCTGCCCCTGTTTTGACTCCCCTCAACTCCCTCCCTTGCTTTATACCTCATATCTATGGTCAGCTTGCTAGTTTTAACTTTTTCTTGACCTTATGTTTGGTTTCTCTATATTCCACATGTGAGACCATCTGGTATTCGTCTTTTTCCTTCTGACTTATTTCAGCTAGCATAATCCCATCCTGCTCAATCCATGTTGCAGCAAATGGCATGAGTTTCTTTTTCGGTCATTGAGTAATATTCCATTGTGTAAATATACCACATCTTTTTGATTCATTTGTCTATTTTTGGGCATTGGGCATTGGCTATTGTAAATAGTGCTACAATAAACATCGGTGTGCAGGTTTCCTTTCCAATTAGTGTTTTTGTGTCCTTTGGGTAGATCTAGGAGTGGAATTACTGGATCATGTGGTAGATCCATTTTTAGGTAGATCCATTCTCCACACAGCTTTCCATAGTGATTGAACCAGTTTACATTCCCACCAGCAGTGTAAGAGGATCCCTTTATCTCCACATTCTCCACACGCAAGGATATAAGTATTTAGTTAAATATTGAACAGAATGAATTCACTATAGACTTACAAAAACCATCAAATGGTAGAATCACTTATATTGTGGGAAGTTTATTCATTTGAATTTTATTTATGAATTCAGTGAACTTTTCAATAAACATTTAACATATACTTTGTAGTACTCATGAAAAAGAAATGAAACCTAGATCTCTCTTCAATAGAATATAGGTTATGAATGCCCAAAAATTGATAACTGGATCAAGAAGATGTGGTACGTGTATACAATGGAGTACTATTCAGCAATCAAAAATGATAAACTAATGCAATTCTCAGCAACATGGATGGAGCTAGAAGGGATCATGCTCGGCGAAATAAGCCAGAAGGAAAAAGAAAAATATTGAATGATATCACTTATAGGAGGAGTATAAGGGAGCCAAATGAGAAATCAGAAGGATAAAACAGCACACAAAACATAAACAAAAGCAGAAACTAGCAGGCGGCCACAAATAAGAGACATTCTACAGGGGAGTGGGAGGAAGAGAGACCAAAATAGGAGAGGAAAGTGCACAAGATACTATGGTGATGGTTCATGGGTGAATTGGTGGTGGGAAACCTATTGGGGATACACAATAATGTAAAGGATATATATTAAATTTAAAAAATACAATAAAAAAGAATACAGATTAGTTGAAGAAACAGACTAATAAATAGTAATTGTAATATGCTGTTAGCAGAGCTTTAATAATAATGTGTAAAATGTTTTGGAGCACAAGTAAGAAGTATGGTAATTATTTCTACAAGGGGAGCTGGTCAGGGAAAAGTGATCATGTTTGATATGAACTTTGAAATATAAAGAGGAATTTGCAAGTTAGATAAGGTAGGGAGTGATGCTCTATATTGAGTGAACAACATAAGGCCATTTGTTCTACTCTCTTACCCCAAAACTTTACTCCCCATAGAGGCTAACACAGATAATGCTTATAATCTATTTTATTTCTCATTATAGGGCACTTGAATTGGCTGTAAAATACAAAACACATGTTGATACAGTTCTTGCTTACCGTCAAAAGTTTTTGGAGACATTTGGTAAACAAGAAACTAATAAACGGTATTTACAGTATGCAGAAGGTGTAAGTATTATACAGTATTTTTTAATAATGTATATGTTTCATAAATATAACATTCATCTTTTGAATTACAATTTGAATGATTCATATCATAATCTCTAAAACATTACTTGTGTTATTTTGACTACATAAACTAATTTTTTTCTAGACTCTTACAGCATATTTTTATTAACATCTGTTTTTATAATATTCAATTTGTGTTAAGGTCGGTTGCTAATTGATATTTTTAAATAAACAATATTAATGCCTGGTATAATGCTTCTAACTCCTAAATTTTTCCTTCTAGCAGCTGCCCCTTCTGTTTCAGGGGAAATATAAAACCATAGAAGATAATTGACCAGAAAATACATATTTTGTCACTTTGCAGAATTCTGGGAAGCTAGGTTCTACCTGGTGAGATACCCAGCCTAGTATACTTCATTTAGTCTAAAGAAGGCTAAACTGTTAACTCTCATGCCTACCAGACTCTCCGGTTTTATGATTCCAATTAAAAGGAAATCATTCCAGAACATATCAGCCTGAGGAAACCCAGAATAAAGGAGGTTGGGGAATTTGCCCCAGGACCTAGAACAGAACTGATTGTGGCCATCTGCCTAGATCCTTCCAATAGAGTCCAGAAAGAGCTCATCTCTAGCCATGCAAATCTAAGAGACTTGAAATCTCAAGACAGGTCCAGGCTGCTTCCAGCTCTGTGAGCCAATTGATTTCCTAGCTTTTCTATTCATTCATTTATTAAAAAAAAAGTTGTAGATGTTGAATCAGTTCTGGCTTCAATCTTCATGTTGTTTATAGTCTATGTGTGAGTGTTTTTCCATGGAGTTGATAAAATGACATGTTTTGATCCATCCTAGGGGGCAGAATATATTAGAGGAAACTTGGAAAGAAGTAGTATGGCAGGGAGGAAGCACGTACAATTCCTACTAAAACCAAAATTATCCGTTTACCACATTTAGAATACTGAATCCTTTTTTTTTTTTTTTTTAAGCCTAGAACAGTTTTTTAGGGTAGTGAAGCCTATTGGGCCATTCTTAGAGTTCTGCAGTGCAACTTCAACACCTGGATCTGGGATAGACACAAGTTGTAGGTTTCTTGGTAGAAATAGGCATACTTTAAAGAAACTCACTAACTTTTTTGTTTCAGAATTTGTTGAGTGACTAAAATGAGTCCTCTGGGAGTTTGGGCTCTGAGGGCTTTCTCTCCAACTAGAAAATCTCAGGGTTCCTGGGACCTTAGAGGGTAGTACCGTAATGCACAGAATATGTACAGCTCCTTACCGCAGTGCCAGGGAGCTTCAAGAACCTGCTCACTTGGTATTTTTGTTTTTATAAAAATGTTAATATTAAAATTGAGCACCTACCTTAAGTTTACTTCATTGTATAATTTTTAAGCAGATTATTACCACTCTGCTTCCTCTTTACCATCATCATCATCAGTATTTTTTCCAGTATTTTCACATTTTGCACTTTTAGTGACATAGAAAATATATTTCTTAATGCTCAAGGAAATTTTATTTTAGATAGCAAAAACTTAATATTCTTATCTCTCTTATATAAATATGTTCAACTGACAGCAAAACATAATACTTCCAATCACAAGAGTAGCAGAAATGTTCAAAGTGGGATAACCAGAATGACATGGCTTTTTTAGGTATTTTCTTTTGAATCTGAAACTATATAGGTTACTTTGACTCCCTATGGCACCATGTTCTAGTTTCCTACTTTCCTTCTTTAAAAATATAATTTGGAAATTAACTAGAAATCATACAGCAGTATCTTAAGATGAAAATTATCTTTGACTTAAAAACTCCCCACCATTTATCTATCTTAGCTAGAATTATGACTACATAAATGCTATTTCAGAACTAAAAATTCAATAGGAAAAGATTATTAAGAAACATTCAATTTAGATATTTGGTGAATTTAGTGGGCTCACAATGCATCATGTGAAAGTTTATAAGAAGTAAAAAGTTTGGTATACTTTCCATGTATGAGCCCTGAAATTATTATTTGGGCATTTCTAGTTTAAAATATCGAAACTCGGAACTCATACAGGGTATGTTACTTTCTTAGAACCCCATGAGTCTACAGTGTTGTTCCATGAGTATTTGTAAAATGCTTTGTAAATCTGGCAAACAAAATCTACTTGAGGAATACATTCAATGTACTGAATAAATATTCTGCAATAAATGAAGTAGAAGAATCAGGAGCCATTTAAAACATTATGCTAGCAGAAAGAGAAACAGTCACAAACCAACAAATACCTCATGAGCAGAATTTCAAAAAGTAGAGAATTTTCAAGCAGATAGAGATGAGTCAGCCCTGTAGTTCAGACAAACCACTTTAGTCTAAGCTACATAACCTGAGCTGCTTTGCTGGTTTTATGGCCATATAATCTTGTGAGGTCCTGAGTTACAAAGCTCAGGAGAAAAAAATGTGAGCGATTGTTAACTGATAGCTCATTTGCTAGGTAGTTAGTTACCTTTTATTCACCACGTGTTATAGAGCACCTCCTGCAGACAGAGTACTCTCCGTGGTACTGGGATGTAATCAAACTTGGCAGACACCTACCCTGGGCTCATGAAGTTTCTATTCAAATGGAGGCAATAGTTAATATGTAGCTAATTGTTCATCTCAATTATAATAACTGCTTTGAAGGTGGTGTACATGGTGCTGAAGACTTGAAAATGATATTTCAGCTGAACTGAAAAAGGAAGAGTAGCAGAAGTTGACTGGAGTCTGGGCAAGGAAGGACATGTTCCAGGCAGAGGGAAGGCTCTGAAGTGGAAAAGAATAAAGAGCAAAGGGAGATTGACTTGAGAGTTTCATAGGGCAAATTAAAGATACTGGACCTTATCCAAAGATTAATGTGAAACTATTGAAAGGAAGTAGCAGGATCACTTTTCCCTTTTAAAGTCCCAATTAAAAATAAATGGAAACTTAGAATTTTCCACAAAATTGTCTGATTTTGCCAGTCAAAGAATTGATAATAAGAACAAATGTCTGGGTCTTGAAAGAATGGGAAAGGAGTAGAGTGACTGCTCCAGGCCTTAGATCCTGGGTTGGATTATTGGTTGGAACCAGATAGTGAAGGTCTTAACATCATGTTAATGAAGGCAATGAGAAGTCTTAGAAGTTTGTAATCAGAAGACTGACTTGAAAGATAACTTCTGATGTGGAAGATGAATTAGAGATAAGGGTAGCGACTAGGAGCCCAGTTAGGTGGTTACTCTAATTGTCCCACTAGGAGATGAAAAGAGTAAGATTAATGAACGGAAAAAACACAAAAACAACCCTAACAGAAATAACAAGAGAATATTGTGGTTGGGGCTGGCAGGTGGTGAAGTAAGCCATGGTATTTGAGAATGACTTTAGTAATTCTAGTGTAGGTGACCTGTAGATGGGATTCCATTAATCTAGATAAAAACGAGAGAATATACAGGCTTTGGACTTTCTAAGTTTGAATACATGAAATACATAATTTTTTTGAGTTTGAATTCCCTGTGGGGTATCCAGGTGGACATATATATAGTAGGCAATTGGAAATATGAAGGTGGTCATTGAAAGATATTGACAAAGGAAGAACCAGAACTGGATACATACATGGGCATGACCATCTAGGCATAGCTGAAGCTCTGTGAGTCGAGTTCTCTTAGTGAAAGTATGGAAAGCTGTGGTTGAAACTCTGGTGATACTAATAGCTAAGAGAAGAAGTCTTGTCTAGGGAAAGGATATAGAAAAAAGTAAAAGCAAAGAAAGACTAAGAAGGACATTTAGAAAGCAGAGCAGAAATCGAAGGGGGTGGTATTGTGTGGTCTGATAGGAGAGGGTTTTCAAAGAAGAGTGATGAACGAGGCCCAGGGAACGCACCTGCTTTAGGGTTTTGTTCTTCCCACAGTCAGGGTGCTCTTGCCCAGAGAGCCCCGTGGCATCACACACGCATCCTCTTCACTTCCTCAAACCAGCTTCTCAGGGAGCCTTCTCTGATCACTGTATTTGGCATACAGCACCCACCCGCACAGCTCCACCCCTGGCATTTATTCCGTCCCTTCCCCATTTCTAAAGTCCTTACCACTTCTGACATACTACAGATACACACACACACACACACACACACACACACACACACACACACACACATACCACCTATACACACACATATACCTGTGAATATAGGTGTGTGTGTAGATATATATATATATATATATATATATATATATATATATATATATATATATATATATATATATATATATATATATATATATATATACCTATACACACACATATACACCTGTCTTATCTACTGTCATCTGTCCTTGTTTATTCCTCCACGGAAACTGATTTTTTACTTTTTATTCACTGATGAATCCTTGTGCCTAAAAGAATCCTTGGTACACACACACACACACACACACACACATAGTAAGCACTATGTGTGCTTATGGTTCAGCGAAAGAATCATAAGAGAAGGTATATAGCCTGAGGTAAGAAAACACTTAATGATGGTCTTAGCAGTTTCTGAAGTGTGGCAGGAACACAGTAATACTACAGTGGTCTGGGGAGAGAAGGAGGCTCAGGAATGGGAAGAATAATGAGGGTGGTAGCTTGCAGGGGCCAAGAACAGAGAAGGATGATGAACAGCCAGTGAAGAAAAGAAAATTGAATTTGTAAGTGATAATTGAAGCAGGTATCCTAGAGCTGTTGAAGAAGATGGCACCTAGGGCTTTACGTGAAGAGGTTGGCCTGAGACAGAAAGGAAAGAGATAAGGGGAATGCAGGTGTCGGTCAGTCTGTGAGTGCAAGGAAGGAAGTTAAGTAAATCCATGCCTGGTGACCACTCTATTCCCTGTGGAGTGGGAAGCAGATTTTCAGCTGAGGGTAAAGAGTGGATAGGGTAGAGGATGGAAAGTCATTTTGAAATAGCTTCTGTGTGAATAAAAATTGACTAGGGACTAGAATAGGAAATGTCCAATAATATTACACCCCCTGTAATAGAAAAGGATGTATTTTAGTGTAGTGTAGTTTAGTCACAGCTGTCAAGTGACTGAGGACATTTTTGTCTAAAACCCACTGTCAAAAATCTACTCTACCAAGGACTAAATTATCCGAGCACTGTTCTAAAACTGGATACATGCCAAAGTGGAAGTAAGCCTATTTTCAGTGGGAAAGCTATGAACTGACACCCTCCTTTGTACTTTAACAAGTAACTAATATAGATGTCATCCATTTACTTGATGGGCTTCTGGTGCCACAAAGCAACAGTTGTTTGGTGTGCTGTCAATATATGGTTTTATTGTGATTGATCTGAGAAACATGTGTAAGTCAATTTAAGACTGGAAGAAGGCCAAGGCGTCCATCAAGTTTTGTCTTTCTCTTTGCAAATGTTTTTTTAGAACCAAGTGTTTTATCATTTAAAAAATATCAAGTTCGGGCCTGATTGAAAAATGAGTCTTTTAAATAATCTAACATTTGCTGTGCCTTTCAGTGAGCTATCACTTGCACCTTAACACAAGGTTCATCTTCTACGAGTAAGAAGGATTCTTTAAATTCATCTTTTTTATATATATATTACCAAATACATGAAATTATCTTTAAAAACCCTTTTTGAAAAAACAACCAAAAAAATCCACAAATTACTTCACAGACATTTAGACAAATGATACTGAACTGAAAAAGAATGATATATTTAATTCCATCAACTCCAGCACAAAATAAGAGTCTTAAAGTCCTGTTAAGATTAAATTCACCTCTCAGTTACGATAAATCTGTTCAAGCAGAAGTAGTAGTTTAATGTGGTTCAATACCACTTTTTCACTCACCTTCCCTACTGGAGGGGGCAAGAGGGGTGAAAGTCTAGCCACTGTTCGCCCAGTCTCAGGGGGTTGGGTTTGGGTAAATCGGAGTTAGTTTAATGTAAGAGCCAGTATTTCCCATTTCTTGCCTCATAGAGAACACATATTCCTACATTAGTGATCTCCAGGCTTTTTAAAGACAGTGTTACGCTTTTTCCTAGAGAAATTGTTCATAGAACTCAGGTACAGAGTCTATTTTTAACCCCAAGGCAGTGAACTTAGTTAAAGCAGGGTTAGTGGACTTGGACAGGGCCTCTACATCATGGGCCAAGAGGAAGCAAACAGGAAAATGTTGCCTTTCTTCAGGGATGCTTTTTATGTGTATCCCACTTTCCTTTCCTCCTGCTTCCTCTAATAAGTTTCCATTGCAGTTTTCACCACCATGTCTTTATGTTCCTCTAAGAGCTGTTGCAGAGGAGCTGCTTTTTGTAGAATATGCTCAGGGGAGGCTACTGTCCCATCTTTCTTCCCAACCAGACTGTAATAAAACCTCAGTGTGTCAGCAGTGACGAGGTGTCCCTTTGAAATGTGCCTGATAGCCAGAGCCTCGGCTACTTTCCCTCTTGCTGGGAAAAAAGTCTCCTCCCTTTCCCTGTCCCAGCTTCTCTGCAGAATCCTGCAACCTCCAGGGACTATTTAGATATGCTACTGTAAATAGCTGCAACTAAATTTTGGTCTTAGCTTTTTATTATGGCAATATTCTCGGTTTGGTCTTGATTTACAAGCAATCTCATTTGGGGGAAACATTTTCCTTCTTAGCATTTTTCCCCCATGCTCTCTTTTTCTCTAATTTTTGAAGTCATACATTTTATTTTTGTTCACTTCTGGTTATTTTGGATTAAACAAAAATCTCTTATGCTATATGAGATGTCTCCTCTTTTATTGCAGCTCCAAATAGATTGGGAGAAAATCAAGGCCAAAATTGAGATGGAAATTACTAAAGAACGAGAGCGATCATCAAGCAATCAATCCAGAAACAATACTGGTCTGAAGTACTAAGTGTCATACTCACATTTAAGAAACCTTATCTTTTGAAGCTAATTCTGATTAGTCAAGGATAAACATGTTTTTGTTTCTAAGGAAAAAGGCAGAATCTTTAAAGTACAGGCACTTGCCATGCATTTAATATATTCAAAAAGATTGAGGACAAAATAATTGATGTGATTTCATCTTTTATATTTTTCTAGTCCATTAGTTAATGTCTTCCTATATATTTATGATACTCCTCTACAGAGTTGCTTTCATTACAGTTTTGTGTGTATTATTTTATCCCTGAATCTTTAGCACAAATATTAATGCTGATAATAAAACACTGGGCTCATCAAAATATATGCTATCATTAATTTCTGTTTGACCTCTAAGTCAAAAATGACCTGAAAAGTTTATTTAAACAACAAAAATACGTGAGAATAAGTTTATGAAAATGTATATCAATGCATATACCTGTACACCAATGTTTATAGTAACATTCATTATTCACATTGACAAAAAGGTGGACAAAAATGTTCATCAGCAGATGGGTGGATAAACAAAATGTGGGACATACATGCAGTAGAATATTATCAGCCTTAAAAAGGAATGTAATGCTGGTAGCGTGGATGAACCTTGAAGATATTATGCTGAGTGAAATAGTCTGGGTACAGAAGTTCAATTTTGTATGATCCCACTTATGTGAGAGCTCTAGAGTAGGCAGAAAGAGAACAGTGGTGACCAAGAGCTGCAGGGAGGTGAAAATGGAGACATAAATTTGAGTTGAAGGAGTTCTGGAAATTGTGATAGTTGTTCAACATTGTGAATGTATTTAATGCCACTGAATTGTACTGTTAAAATGGTAATTTTTCTGATGTATATTTTGCCATCATTTCTCAACTGTATCTAGAGTGGCCAAGAAATATTTTTCTCATTCCTCTTCTCATTTGGGAACATCTGAATTCTCAAGGTAGTAGACCCTGGAGTCTGAGTTTGTGAAAATCTCCTTAAGTGATCAACCTGATGACTAACCTTAATTCAGTATGTCTCAAAATTATTACCAAACAAAATTATTACCACAAAATCTTTTTTGACATTAACACAAATACTCCCTAAAAAGTTGTCCATGAGCCCAATTTGAGAAACGGCAAATTAAAGTGGATGGCTATATACTTATGCACGGGCAAAGGGCTACCCTCTGAACCCCGTGTTCATTGGTATATCGCTGTTTCTTTTATCAAAATGTCCTATTCTTTTCGACTGGAATGTTGGAATATTCTGTTTGTGATCCAGATGCAGGCCACAAGGATATGTTCAGTTTGTGAAATATGATTGAGCAGTTACTTGTAAGTTGTATTTATAAGCTCATTTGTGTATGTTTTCTATATTGTATTTCAATAAAAAGTTTAAAGAGATTGATGGCTAAAGTGTAAAATTTATATTGTTTCTTTCACTATAATTTAAAAAGTAAAAGATTGTGATATGTCTGCATTCTAATAACACTCCACTGATACCAGTGAGGTGTCTTACGATTTAATTTAAACTAGATTGGCCCTATTTCAGCTACCAGCGTAAGTAGGGACCCCAGCAAACCCACATTTCTGACTGACTTGGCTTCAAATTTGGGAATTTCCACGACTCTCAGGTTTGATGATACATAAGAATGACTAACCAAACTCACTGACACACTTTCTATTACAGTTTTATTATAAAGGACATAACTCAGAAATAGCCAAATGGAGGAGATGGCATAGGAGAAAGAAGAAATTTGAGGGAAGTGGGAAGATAGAACTTCCACAGCCTCAGACACAGTGCCCTTCCAGCACACACACATGGCCGCCACCAGGAAGCTCCTCTAGCCTTGGCATCCTGAGTTTTTTAAATTGGGGTTTCATTATGCAGGCGTGATTGATTAAATCACCGCCATGTAACTAAGCTCAATTTCCAGCCCTTCTATTATGTGACTGAAAGTACTAGCCTTCTGTTCACCTGACTGGCTTTTTTGGGTAACCAGTCCTATCCTGGAGCTATCACCACCCCCAAAACACACACCTCATTAGCGTAACAAACACTTTTATCAGGAAATTCCAAGGATTTTGGAAGCTTTGTACCAGTCCCTACCTCTCCTAGACCAGGTAGATTTTTTATTGTATCATAGGCGGCCCCTAGTCTTTGGCCACAGGATCTTTTATAGAAAAAGGAATATATCTGACTGAGTATAACAGATTTGGCAGAGTCAATGTGGATGAGGATAGAAGCTTAAACTCAATTTTCCAGTATTATAATCTTTCCAATAATAATAGTGTTCTAGCATATTTCAGTATAATAGCTGTAATCTGAAAAATAAAAGATGCTGTCATATTACTACACTCCTATCCAGTCTCTCGCAGCTAGTCTAACCCATCATCATATGGTAAAACACAGTATCTATCCCTATAAAATATTCAGGTGAGAGTCCTAGGCAATTCACATAAACCCTATTGTAACAGTTTTTGTGCAGATTACCCCTTATTCCCACCAACTTTCCCTTTCTATATCCTCTCAATGTATTCATAGCTCTAAAAACATTACCAGCAGATTTTAGTACTACTGGGCATAGAACTTCCCAGAAACATTAAAATGGCCCAGAAATGTTTCTACCTTCTGACCTTTTTACTTACATATGTGCTTAAGGGTTTTGATCCCCAGCGAAGGATTGAGGTAGGCCGCTACCTTGATTTCTCTCCCTGACTACAGCCTCAGGTATTTTCAGTATGAGTTTCTCATGATCTTTGCCTTCCAGTTTCTATAATTCCTCTAAATTGGAATAAAGTGGACTATTGGACTTTTAATATTGGAAATCCAGCAGGGGGTCCTCCCAATTTTTAGGGTTGCTGTATTAAGACTTTGTTTCAACCTTATCAATGTCCATTCTACTCATCCCATAGCTTAACCATCTAAAGATTTCCTTCCCACTGGGGCAAGCTCATTGATACGCCATCTCTCATTTTCTTGTTACTATAATGTTCTTGGTATCTGATCTATATGAGGAAGCTGAGGAAGCAAATCTAAGTCTCAAGACAATTGTTCACCTTTACAACAGTAAGATCATAGAGGGTATTCATAGAAAAGAATCTCCCTTCCTCATAGTATTTACCATTACATAGGTGAAAAGGCAGATATGCCATAAAGCTAATCCCACCTCATTTGCATACAGGGCATATCAGCTGCTTTAGCTGGGGATTTCCATTTGGCATTTATAGGGAGTGTTGGAAAGTCCTTCTCAGGGTAAATACACTTTATTAGGTTGGCTGTTCCTTGGGGAATAATCTGCTATGTGTGTTTGCACAAAACTGGATAAAAGACTTGGCTAGAAGACCTGAAACCGTACATACATAAGAGAAAACCTAGATAAAACATCCATGACATTCTTCATCCATGACATAAAAACATTCAGTGATGTTTTTATGGATTTGCCTCCGACAGCAAAAGAAACAAAAGAACTCCGGGGAGAAATGTGAGTCAGCTGAACTGACAACAATCATGAAATGTCTGAGAACTTCCGTGGAAAGATAGAATCCATGGAAGACCTGACAGGCATCAAATACAAAATTCCTCAAGAAAAGGGAAACCAAGGGGAAGATCTCACCGGCGTCAAGAACTTCACTACCACTCCAAAGTAGAGATGTACCGGAGATTACAGGCAATCCTACTAATAACTTTTAAAGTTCATCCAGGAGACGACCAGTAGATGGCAATTCCAAATCCTAAAAACTTGCTTATAGGGCTCCAACCCCTATATATCAGAGATGTATACCAGATAGATCAGAAAAAAAAAATACAAGAAAAACTATGGCCCAAAATATTTATGATAAGAGATGTGAAAAGTACTGAAGAAAGCCAAGCAATAGAAAAAATATTAGAAAACACACTGCGTACACATTTTTTAATCAAAAGAAAGTGTTAACAATCATAGAAAACTTTTTTTAAAACACCAAAAGAAAATCTTGAGTTATCAGTAATTTGTTAACTGAAGAAAAAATGAAAATGTAGGTGAAGATTTCTTGGAATGTAAACATTTTTGGTGACTCCAAATAGAAAACACTAAGTTTAGATATTGACTGTATTAGATTTGAGAAATACTTGGTTCAGTGAACCAAAATCAGGATGAACCAGGGAATCTCAGGAAACTCCTCTATAATCCTTATGAATATGAATCCAAAATGAAGGCCTCTGAAAACTGAAGATGTGGCCAAAGAAATGCAAGACAGTAAGACTGGGAATAAGATCTACCTTAGGAAATAAATAGATTCCCAAGAATCTACACATTTGCCTAATCAAACAGATGATATGCAAATAGGGATGAACATGAAGAAATATGAGCTTAATTTTCAAGAAAAGCTGAGTTGGGGCAAGTTCCTACATTTCAGTAGGGACATAGATCCAGAAATGATGCCAGAACTGAGACTAAGAGTCTCAGTTGCTTACTTCAACAGAAAAGAATAAAAAATATATGAAAAAGAATACTGTGAATAGCTTCTAGAAGAAAAACTTGGAAGATGGAGTTACAAAACAAAAGCCAGGGATTACAACATCAGGAGAAGTAAAATTTGTATAAAATCTATAGGAATCTGATGGCTGGGCTAATTTGACAGTTTATACACATAGAGAAAGGTAATGAACTAATGAAGAAGCTGCAAGAAAAAGTTAAGTCTATAAATGAAGAGAAAATCTTGTTATGACCTAAGGATGATTTAATTTCATCTGATAAAATCTTTCGTTAATAGAGAAAATTCACACAAACCAAAATTAAAACAGGAGTAAATCTGGAACAAGCTAATCTTTTATCTGATGAAACAGCTGTAGCCAATCAAGAGGCAGAAGCTAAAACTATTGACAGTTGCTCAGATAAAATCTTAAACAATGAAGTGGTGATTCTGGATTATTTGGAAGCAGTTGTGAAAGAAATATAAAGTTAGAGATATCTAACTGGAAGAAAGTCCACCCAATAAAATAGCTACAATACATAGAAGTGGAAGAGGAGTCTATGTAGAAAATCTGTAAGAACATAAACAGCACACAGTCAATTCTAAATCAAATTTTAAGGTCTTCCTTACAAAGACAGAAGGACATGGTCTTTAATCTAGTATGATAGAAGGTCTATGAGCAAGAATGAAGGGAAAACAAAGACGCATTCCTCAGATAAAATGACACACAGAGAGGAAACCACAAAGTTACCTATGAGAAAAATCCAGAAGCAGAAAGACACAGCAGTCAGTGGAAAAATATGTCTTGTGCTTTGGTCTCTATCATGACTAAAATGCAAGTTCTAATTGATTGCCCTAATATAGCAGAGGACACATTGTTAAGGAAGAGCTAGGGAGAAAAGTGGTGACGGTCCTTCCAGAAAAATGCAGGTAAAGAAGCAGAAAGATGAAGAACTAAATCAAGAGTTGTTGCTTTAGATCATGAAAAATCAAAATCCTCGCTACAGAGATGCGAAGATCTGATCATTTGCCCAGCATAACAGAGAACATTTAGATAGGTAAAAACAAAGAGAAGCTGTTTGTTATGGTCCTTTGATGGATAAAAAGAAAAAGCCACCTGGCTCAAAATGGGCAACCTAGAGAAGTTAGCTGTAGACAGCAAACAAAGGAAACATTTTGGAAATTTCTGTTTTCTGTACCTGTTTTGTACATAACCATATGCTATAGCTGGAGTGCTATCGATCACAGTCACTTGGAATTCTAAGAGATGTGTTTCTGTGCAAACACCCACCACCTGAAAGTCCAAAGCAGGATAGGAACAAGAAAGACATGAAGAACTATAAGATAGCAAGACAATAAAGATGCTCAGCTAAGAAGGTGAGGAGGGCACAAAGGTGAGAATATTTAGTTGATGAAATTGAGTGGATTTAGTTTTGAGGAAAGTTGATGGCAAGTGTAAGTATCCTCTGATTTTTTGCCGTAAAATTAAAAGTGAAGTCTGTAAGTAAAAAAGTAAAGAAATTGCAGGTTCCGTATGTATTTAAGTATAATCAAAGTGGTTGGTTTTAACATTTGATATTTGATTATTTTATAGACAAAATTTTAGAAGAATTAAGACATTCTATTCATATGGAAGAAAGAATGTCTTATTATCTTGCAATTAACTGATTGCTAATTCATTCTATTTTGATAAAAATGACTTCCTTTACCAGTTTTTAGCCTTTCACCAATGGCTAGACAGAAGAATGAATGAAAAAATAAGTTATAAACTAGTGAGATCAGATATAAATTTGGCAAGTGTTTTATGATTAATCAGGTGAAAATTATACTGGTTTCTTAAAATAAAACAATTCACTGTTTCCCTCAACCCAGAATTCCAAATTAATTTTGATTTGGATCACGAAAAATGACACAGAGAGAGGAAATTTTTACAAACGTCAATGCAGGATATTACGTAAGTCTGAGTACTGTAGTCATGTTTTTAACTTATCGGTTTCAGCTCTAAATCGTTTCCTTTATTAATTCCACTTGAGAGAAACTGTATAAAGTACAACATTAAGGTACTTAGCATAATGCCTTTTATACTGTTGATGCCATTTCCTTAATATTCCCTTTGGCCTTTACAATTGAATCTTATTTTCCTTATATAGTACACCTCATGCCCTTTGGCACAATTGCCAATGCTGTTTCCATGGGTGAAGCACATTTACATTTGCACAATGTGGCAATTAATGGCCTCTCAAACCTATCATTCTATCTCCAGAAGACATTTCCCCCTTGGTTATGTTATTGAACTTCAATAAAAAATTGCTTTTAAGCAACTGGTGAATATATATACATATGATTTAGAAAATCAATCAATCATGTTTTCTCACATTCCAGCTGGTTTCTTACCATATCCAGGATCATTATTCCCTACTCATGAGAAGTCAGTGAAAATCAAATATGCTGAAATGTTTTAGTATGTGAATTGCTTTAGTAGCCAAAAACCAGGAGCAAAGGTTTAGTTACTGCTAGAGACCCTGGCCTTCCCAGGTGGGTTTGTTAAGGTAAGTCTGTATGTTGCAGCCTTGCAAAAAGTATCAGTCACAAGTCACAATTTCTTTCCCTCTCCCCTTCCTCCTCCTCTTCCCTCCCTCTCTCCTTTCTCCCTCCCTCCCTTTTTCCCTCTTTAAAGCTGTGTTCTTTAAGTAGAAATACAATATTAAAAATAAGTTACTATCTCATCATGAATTATTTTCAGGTAATAGAATAACTATTTTCTACCTAAATTAATTCATGTGATTACATATAACCAGTTCAATGTAGTAACTTCCAGGTGAAATCTTAAAAACAAAATACACACTGCCCTTAGGGCTTTAAAAATGTTTTTACCCAGGTATTCTAGCATTGTGACTATATCGACTCTATTATTAACATGGCAAGTTATGTGTGTGTGTTACGAGACATCTTCACTTACATTAATAAAAATAGTTTTTAAAGATTTTTTCTACATTACGTCTGGACAAAATTATTCTTGGTAAATCAATGAATTACAAGGGGAAAAACCAAAGTAGACTAAAACTTATTTTTTATTGAGCTGAGGGATGTGAATTAAAGCCTGGGTGATGTGTATAAAAAACCTGTAAAACTTGTAATTTTAAAATTCACGAGGACCTCATTGCATGATTGGTGTTATCTTATAAACATGAATATTAAGGAGAAAAATATTGATACAATAGTTATACCAGGGCATATACTTGATGGATATTATAAGTGTATTTTTAAAGATTTTGTTGCAAAGCTCAAGATGTTAACAGTAACAACATATACAATAAACCTCATGTACTGGTACTTGGAGATTTAGGTTGATGTTTCAGACATGGGTGAGTTTTAAGGAGTGTTTAGAACAGTGTACCTTAAAGGTGAATCATTTAAAAGAATATGAGAACATTCTAGTTTGAGTGGTGGGTGATATGGATAGTCATATGTAATTAAAATTTATAATGTTTGACACCAATATACCATTCTGAATATAGTTTCAACTTCTATGCTTTTGCCAATTCACAACTTAAAGCTGCTTTTAAATGACAAAGGAACACATTTCATACTTTAATATCCTACCATCTAGTCACACATCTGATACAATTTGTACAGAAAAAGATTTTCATGTTTTTCTATGTTTTAATACACTTCAAATGATTGTTCTTTAATGACAGTGTTGTTAGCTTTTAGTTTAGGCCAAGCCATTCTATTACAATTCAGACATTTTATGATCCTGAGAACTGTCAGCCTTTTTCAGTTAGCTTTTAAAAGTTTAAAGCCATTAAGTCATTTTCTTCTAATACAATTCAGATAGTTTAAGATTTCTCAGGATTGTCACTTTTTCAATCAAAAGAAGAATGTGTCTTGATACACATGTGAGGTCCAAGTGTGTTATCTTTCTTAATTGAATACTCATCCTTCCCCAAGCACAGAAAGCTCCTTTCTTTTCATGACAACCATAAACTGAGTTAATAATAATGGTATGTAATACGCACATTGTATGGAGAGGACGTGGCTATGTACAGTATACATAAAGCTTTTTAAGATTTTTTACTACCATTTGCTTAAGAGACAATTTATAGAATGGTAGAACTGCTACAGTGAAATTTATTTTTTTCTTAAGGTAGGTTGACTGACTCCTGTAGCACATCAAAGCACAATTATGGCTTTAAACAAAAGTTACAGTTCACATCAAGTTCTTATGCTTTGTATCATGTGGTGGAATGGATTCCAAAGGCATAATAAGGGGAAGTGCATGACATCATGCTTCATGTAGATGCATACATGTATCAATCACTTTTTACATATATGTGGTGAATGACATAATGACCCAGACTACACCATGTATAGTTAATATAAAAAGTTATATATTATGCCACAGTACTAAAAATAAAATATATTCTTCTCAAATAGTGAAAATAAGATATCCTTCATGTTTTTATGTCACATGTTTTCTCGTTTGACCATGCCTCTTTTTACCCCATTTTAAATAAAATAATGTCCAGCATTTCATTTAATTATAACGAGAAAGTATGGCGAATTTCCTGGCCATTAAGGCCTAAATGAAGGTGAGAAGACTATTATCTTGTCATCAGTTGCAGAAATACTATCCTGAAGCGTTCAATGCATGGTAGAACTATAAAAATAAAAGCCAAATAAATATAAATATCTTCTCAGTTACTGAAAAATCAAAAGTTCAGTTGTATCTTGTTACACGCAGTCTTGGAGATACGTAATTGCTTATCTTGAGTAGGTACAGCAGCTACCGGAAACCACCGTAACACCCACCAGGTGTGAACCCTCAGCTGTGACTATGCATGACCAGGAAGACAACAAAGGGTTTGGGGGGTTCTCTCAAGGAAGAGATTCGGTTGTAGCCAGGTGCTCCCAGGCCCGCGCCGCAGTCTCCGGGCGCACTCGCCGGGGCAGCTCCTTGCCGGCCCCCCACCCCCTGGAAGACCCTGACTTATTCAGGGGAGAAGGAACCGAGTGGTACAGCTTCCCTTTCTCTCCTCCCCAGCACTCAAGGCTCAAGCGTTCTAATTCGGGACGCAGGCACTTGAGGTGAGCACAATCCTAGACCAGACAGAGAGGGGGTAGGTACCCCGGGGGGATGCGCTCCGCTGCTCTGCTGCTGTCCCCACACCCACCGCGCGCGCCCAACCGCTTCTTGAATGTAATGAAATGTGGACAAACTTAAGATCCCGCGGAAGCGCAGGGTTGAGGGTGATCCCAACCCACTCCGCCGGCCACAGGCGATCAGGCCGGTGTGCCGGGCTGGTTCTAGGTAGCTGGTGTCCGCTGCGGGGAGCGGACGTTAGGTCTCGCCCACAGCGTACAGCCCCCAGCCCCCGGTCCGCGCGGTCCTCGTACGCCCTGCAGCTCAAATGAGCGGGAATCGGCCCTCGCCGTCGGGCTCCCGGGCGCCCAGCACCGAAACGGGTAGCACGACCTCCGCGGGGCTGAGCTGCTGCAGCCGCATGGACTCCTCGTAGGTGGGCAGGTACTTCACCTCCTCGTAGCTGGGCAGCTGCAGGAACACCGGCGAGACTACTCGCAGCTCGTGTTCCGAAGCGCCGGAGGGGGCCGCGCGAGCGCCACCCCGGCCCCGGCCCCCGCTGTCTAGCAGCGAGTCCTGAGATCCCGCAGCCGCCTCGTCCCTCAGCAGTGCCGGCGCGTCGTCGTCGTGGGGCGGCCCCGCGGCCCCAGCCTGCCCCGGGCGCGCCTGACCGCGCGGGTACCTGCGTGGGCTGGGGCAGATGATGCGTTGCAGGAAGTAGCCGATGGCGAAGAGCACTAGCAGGATGAGCAGTCCCGAGAGCTTGCGGACGAACCAGCCCACGTTGTCGAGGAAGGCGTGCAGTGGCAGCTTGCAGCAGCGCACCGCCGTGGCGTTGGCTGCGTCGCAGCAGCGCTCCCGCTCGCCGCATGCCAGCTCCGCACAGCTCCCGCCGCCCCGCGAGGGCGCCACCAGCGCCACCAGCGCGAGCAGCAGCGCGGGTGCCACCGGCAGGCCCTCGGCCGTGACCCCCGGTCCCCACATGGTCCGCGCGCGGCGCCGCTCTTTCTCTGGCTGGGGGCTAGGGGATCCGTCTGTCCTAGGGTGCGCGCCCCTACCCAGGCGCTCCGCTCGGTCCCGCGCACTTCCCGCGCCTCCACCGCCTGCGACCAGAGCAGCCCTGGCTCGGCCTCGCTCCGGCGGAAGGAGGAGCCCCGGTGTGCTGAGGCTGCGGGAGGCTGCCGCCCCTCGCGGCTGGAGCGGCCTCCGGAGCTGCTGAAGTCAACCCCTTGCGCCCAACCCGCCGGGCCCGGCGCGCGGCATCCCGAGCCGCCCAGATGGCAGAAGCCGCCTGCGCGGGGCCGCGGTGGGCATTGTGGCCGTGCTGGCTGCGCTCTTCCACCCCACTGTCACCTCTGGGGCTGGAAGGGTTAACGCTCCGCTCTCAGCCCTGGAGCCCCCAATCCTGATTAATTCCGCGGTCCCGCTCTTCCCCGCCAGCCGGGCGGGGGCTTTCTCTAGCGTGGGTGTCTCAGTTTTAAGTGATTGGATTTCCCTAGGAATGTTATTTAAATTGACTTGCGACTGGGATTCGCTTACCATCCTTCTTGTGATCTTTCTGATTAAAAATGGATGATGGCCATTAATGGCTAGCACAGCCCCGCAAGATCCCAAAGCTTGGGGGCGGGGACCGCGGGAAGGTTCTGCTCTCAGGCAGATCCAAGGGGTGGGAGCTCCGCCCTCCTAAGAGACCTCCAGAATAGAAAGAATTCCCTGGGGGAAACTCTCTGGTCAGGGCACCACAGAAGAGTCCCTAGAGAGGCTTGGAAGGATTCTGCCAAGGTGACCCCAGTTGACCAAGAAGATGAGAGAGGACTCCTCGTTCCCCAGCCGCTTATCCTACAAGCTCCCCAAAGGGGAGCTTGGGGAAGAAATTTGGGCTTCAGGGCAGAAGGTTGCCGCTCCTCCAGCGTAAATAACATCTGTGAAATGTCAAGGGGAGTCATAAGTGGTTGGCAGCGTGCCTGAGCATTGATCTGCGTTTTTCAAGGTTATTCTTGTTTGCAAAGTTTACCTTTAACGGGAGTTTGTGCTCCCACTTAGCACATGGGGCAAAGTACCTTCTTTGAAGTCACCTCCTTGGGGAAACCCCTGAGCCCACAGGAAAGGAAGGCAGTTTCTTGGTTCTGACCCCAGGCTCATCATCTTGATGACCAATTAAGCAGCCCTTTAGAGCAACACCAGGGAAAAGCCAGGAGCTTGTGTTTTTTATCAAGGCACATTGAAATAAACAATTATATTTTTAGGATTAGGATTTATTCATTCCTTCACCCCTGAAACACAGAGTCCTCTATAGAGAGACCAAACGGGAAATTCCATAGTCATTGCAAGAAAAAAAATAAAAACAAAGGGATCTGTAGTTGATCCACAGACTCAACTGTAGATCAGATAAAAAAAAGATTTCTTTAAAAGTAAGTCACACTCTTCCTTATAGCTATGAACTGAATTTAGTGGTGGTGGTTTGATTGATACATCACCTGCCTCACCTGAATGAAAACATTTAAATGTTTCTGCTGCTGGAAACACCCTATTTTGCCCAAACAATTGCTTCTTATGGAGAGACTCCAAAGTGTCACTCAGACAAGATATTTCATGTTCTTCTTGAGTGAAGGTCCTAATTTCTAAATTCTCCCAAAGTCAACATTTTTCAGTGCCATGATCTTTCTCTAAATTTTGTAAATATTCAAACTGTAGCAAGAAAAAGGAATGGAAATGCTTCACTTTAAAACAATGAACATTGCATTACTTTTCCATTCACCCATTTTTTTGCCAAATATACTTTGAAAATTTTCTATATGATCACGGCACTCTGCTAGATATGCACTGTTACAGAGAAAAAATTACTCCTCCCCAGCTTGGGATGAATGCAGGTCTGTACTCCCAGCTACTACTAAGTGGAATAAAGGAGAGATTCCTTACCCAAAGCACAAATAAAATTAATGAATTTTCAAAGATATCAAGGATGAAGGCAGTTCATAACTTGAGATGGATTGAGTATGAAATTGAAAAATATATGGATCTCTTTGGGTGTTATAATCTGATCTTTTAGGACTTCTGCTTATAGTAGGAGGAGCTATGGCAAAAGTAAAAAGGTAGTTGGATGGCTGATGATACACAGGAAAAAGTGACCTGCTTATTGTTATTATGAAATATCAAACAGTATTTAAAATTTTAAACTTTCTGTCTGCTTTTAAGGAGTTTAGAATGTGCAGAATATTAGGACATACAAGAACAACAATGATCTTATATAAAATAAAAAATGGGCAGAATTGCTTATATGTAGGCAAAGAAAAGGATAACATCTGAAGTGTACAGAATGTATTTTACTTGATTCTTTTCTTACCAAGTTAATAGCCTCAAGGCATTTTCCATTAAAGACCCCATTAAAAAAAAAAACTGGCACCTCTTTGTTTCTTCTTTGCTCTCTGTCTCACTTAGTTCATTTTTATTTGCAGTGCAATTTATTGTGCACAACCTTCTGAAAGAAGGAAAAGAAGCTGTATAGCTTTAGAGGTCCTGGAGAAGACATAATCTTCACTCCTCAGCTCTCTTATTCTTTAACACACAGAAGAATGGAGTCAACTTAGCTCCCAGAAAATCATAGATCCATGTCACTTACTGAGGAAGATGGAATTTAATTTTATGTTCCATAGAATAACTGAAAGATAAAGGAAGGTCATAATGTAAAAATTAAAAAGAAGCCCCATTTTGTTGGAAATTGGGACTAAACTGTGTGTGAATAAGTGTGCGCAAGAGAAGAGAGCAGATGGAAGGCGGGTAGCCTTTCTCCAGAGGCGTGGTCTTTCCAAGTCCAGCTTGACAAGACAAAGAACATTAACTGCATTATTTTGCTGAAGTGCTTGTATTTTTTATCATTTTTTCTTCCTCATTTATTTGCACTCATGTTAATGAATGCCAAATCAACCTTCTTTTCAATTTTTTAGGACAGAAGAAAATGATCGGGATACAAGAAGCTGACTTACCTTGTTTTTCCCCCGTGCTCCTGGGATCTGCGCAGGTATTTGAGAAGGACTGGGTGCCCCACCTTGCAGCTCTCTGTTCTGTCACATGATTCCAGGTCCAGAGGTTTCTCCGGGGTCTCCTGATTGTGGGCTGCAGCCTCAAACCAGGTAAGTGTAACGTATAGCTTTGCCCTTTTTTCACCCAGTCTTCAAAATGCGTAGACGTGGGCAGCTGGGACCTTGTAAACCACACCGTCCATACGGACCCCTTGTTCAGGAGGTGTAGCATATTTTATTGTCACTAAATTGTTATTAAAATTAATTTCTTAATGTCCTCATTTTCTGGTTTCCCGCCATTTGTAATATGTCCTCCCTGAATATCAGTCAATTAAGGGTTTTATTGTAAATAGCATAGATTTACATAAATGTGATTATCTAAAAATTATTTGTGATCTGAAATAATCTGCTTTAAAGTTTTTGACAGATCCTATTTCTGTCATCACTCAATTAATATTTAATCAGGGCCTCTCTGAGCCAGGCATCCTGTTCTGTGCTGGGGATCCAATGAAGGCTCCTTTGCCCTCAGGGACCTTAGTGGGGGAGAGGAAAGAGAACAGACACCACTCAAACAGCCAAAACAGAGAACCAATAACTCCAAGGGTCAATGTTTGTGAAGGAAAGTGTAGGTGCTCTGGGTTTTCATACTAACTGTGATGGGGGGAGGGGAGGGTGGGGGGTGTGGAGGAGCATCCTCTGCAAAGATATCCCTAAGAAAGTACAAGCAAAGGGGAAGTCATGTCCAGTCAGTGGAAACTTTGGGGGAACAGTTCTTGACATGGGGAGGTCCTTCACATGTCATTTCTTATGTTGGGGGCAAAACCTGCGTAATTTCTACCTCAATAGTTGAGACTGCTTCTAGCTTAGCTTTAAACTGAATCAAGTCATCCCCTGATCAATTTTAAACCAAACCTATGTCTCCACAGAACTGTAACAGGTTAGGTGATTACAGGACCTTTGCATTAGTGCTCTCAGTTTCCTTTGGAGACCAGGAAAGTTCCATCAGCATTTCCTGTTCTCTCCCTCTCCACACCCCTAACTTAGAGCTGAGTTTGGATTTCTTTTCAGTTTCTGGAGTTGGCAGTTTGCCAACAAAAGGCTTCTTTAAATCAAATGCTGGAAGTAGAGAAAAGTCAGAGTGAGATGCTTTGTATCTTTTGTTCAAATTAGGTACAAAAGGAAACCATAATCTTTCTCCCAAGCTTCAAATTAGACACAAAAGACTGAATACTTTTAGACCATTAGGAAATAATATCATCTACATTTGCATTTGGTCTTTTAGCTTTTCAAAAACCCTTCTACAGCATTGTTTTATTTCCTTCTTGCTACGTTCCTGTCAGATGGGTTGAAGTTATTATTCCAAGTGAAGAGAAGCTAAAATACCCAATGCCAGAGCAAACTGGTGGCAGTGCTGAAACAGGAATCCAAGCTTACGGATTCAGGTTTAATTACAAGGGTGGCAAGCATCTCACTTGTCCATGAGTGGGGCTGGACCAGAAGGGGCACTGTCCTCCCTCTGACAACCCCTGATGCATTTAGAGGCCAATTATGAGAAAAATGGCTGATGGTTGAGCTGAAGTCCCCTTCAGTCCATGAATACGAAATCCTGAGGAAACAGCTTTTATTTTTGACCACTTTTGGTAACTCATTAATAATGGTTTAGGTTATAAAGTGTCAGGCCAGCTATTTTTGTATGCATTTCTGCTAATAAAAAAATACATTCCCCTCCTTTACATTGCTTCCTTTATGCACTAAGCTGTCTAATGCTCATCCATATGCTAATGCTATAAGCTCGGGAAATAAGGCTATATTGGGTTCTGAAACACAGAAAATGAATATATAATATTAGTTATCAATGATGTAACCTCCTATATTTAAGTTTTGCTTCATGACAATTTACTGGTTAATTTCTCATGACAAACATTCTATTATTGCAGGAGATATAAAAACCAAGCCATAAGTATGAAATAAATTTAGTGAGGCCAAGAAGATCTGAAATTAGAATTCCAGTTATATCAGCAGAATGAATTTCTTTCTCACTCATGCTTTCTAAATGGTCAGATTGTTGAAGTTAGCATATACTTGTCAGTAGGTTGATGTACCAGCCAAATGCTCACATTGGCAGAAAAATCATATAGCATGGAGTTATTTCATAACTCCATTTTTAATGCTCTATTATTATTTTTAAAGATTTGTTTATTTATGCATACAAGCTGGGGTACAAGCCAGAGATGTGGGAGGGGGGCGCAGTGAGAGGTTTCACCAGAGACAGAGTGGGGAGCAGAACAGGCAGATTGGCTGAAATACACTGCTGAGGGGAGCAGCGGGCGAGGCAGGAGACATCTGCTGCACCATGTGGGAAGCTCCCTGGCCGGGTATCGAACTCGTGCTGCAGTAGCTGTGGATAGCTTCACAGTGCTGCAATTTAACCTGTTGTGTCACCAGGGAAGCCCAGTGCTCTATTATTTTGATTTGAAACTAATAAATCACTCTTTGCCTCCCTTTCTTTACAAGGAAAAACTGATTGCCAATACCTACTTCCAAGTATTCTCTATAAACCCAAATTGGGCTTAAGGTGCCTGTTCCTGCTCAGCAGCCTGCCTGTGACATTATGGGCGCAGGGCAGGCAGGGCTGTGTCCATCTACCCAGCACCCCATCTTGACAAATGGCCTGGGACTACTATCTTTTGAGACACTTGCTGCACAAGCTTGTGAACAGAACCCAAATGTCCAATGTTTCTTTTAACAGTTTGCATTGTAGATTTATCCAAGTATGAATTTTAAAAGGGCCTTTTGGGTATAATCTTAATCTTCCTTGTTATCTTCATTTTCCATTTCCTTTACTGCACCCTTTGCATCAATAATTGACTACCTGATACAACTGCTAAGCCCTCTTTTAGAGACATTGTCCCTTTCCTTTTGCTCTATTCGCCAAACGGAGGTCTGTAGGTTAAAACCATATTAGAGACAGTTCCAGTGTTACCTTTTCTCCACATTCTTATACTATTCACCCCAAATCCACCTCCCCCAGCTAGAAGTCATCTCTCTCTCTTCTTGTGTTTCCTTAACACCATCCTCATCTGTCACCCTTCTCGTTTCCACCTCATGCTGTGTGTATATCTTACTCTTAGAGTCTCTAGAAATAAACTCCCACCATAGGCTTTGGTCTGTGCCCCTGTGGAGCTGTGGCATCCTTTCTTCAGTTCATTGTTATCTTTCACTTCTTCCAGAGACTCACCTGAGTTTCTCCCAGACCCACGTTCCTCCTTATCCATTTTGTGTTGCTGGTTGATGCAGCTCCTCCCTGCCTGCCTGTGTGTTATTAGAAATTCATGAGGCAACATTCTCAAATGTTCTTGTCAGCGCGCCATCTTTCTATAGCCTGATTCACTGTTAGGTCACTCTTCTTATCTCTTGCAGCAAGGTATATCCTGCTGAACAAAGTCTCAGGGCTACTCTGCTCACCCTCCCAGGCAACAAGCATCACCAACCACTTGTGACGCTCAGCTGGGACAAAATGAGCCCATCAGAGTTGGGAGTGGGGAGGACCCCACGTTACCATGGCCCCTCATGATGGAGCCTCTCCCTTGGCAACCTGTACGTGATAGGTACTGCATGCATTTTTATGGAATCGATTTACCGATGTTGATGACTATGTTTATATATTCAACATGTACTCTTGTGAATAATGATCCCACAGTTTTGTTGCCTTGATAATGAGTATTTTACCAATGTATTCTTTCAAGCAAAAAGAGGATTTCCCCCTTATGAGAGTGACCAGGGATTTAGAGAACAAGCCTTTATTTACCTGCTCCAGCTATTGGAAAACAGAATTTTCACATTAATACTGTGGTCTGGGACAGTCATGGGTGTTCGTGCTTTTAGATTTATTCCTCAACCTGTACAGGTTCCCCCCGTATCACAGGAGGGCTGATCCCTCAAGGGTGCCTTTTGTCATTATTGGGATTCTGGTAGGAATCTGGAGTGGGAGATTGCAGGGGGATAAAGCGTGGGGTTTGGAAAGCCCTCCCTGGCTCCATGGATGGCATGCTAGGGGTAACCTCAGCCCCAAGCCTCCCAGAGAACCGTTTTTCCTTCCCACTATTGTTAATGTCCTGATTGCTTCACCATCTCCAGGGTGCTGTTAGCTTTTCCTGTATAACCCAGTATTTTTCTGACTTTGACTGATATAATCACCTTGAACCACTTTCTCTAGCTCTAGGGTGCAAAGATAACCAATTGTGTGATTCTTTTGATTCTACAGATTAAAGGGAATAGTATTCTGCTCTCCATTGGCTAAGACTAGTCCCATCTCTCCCACCTATCCACATTGGAAAGTTGGCTTCAACTGGGAGACAGTAAACACTGTTAATACTACTATGTGACCTCAGACACTGAACCTCTGGCTCTGCATGAACTCATCTGTAAAATAAAGGGAATATATAGTACTTACCTCTTGAGGTAAGTTGTTGTGAGGGTTAAATGACAATACAGGGTGCTTAGAACACCACTTGGCAGGTATTGAGCACTATATAAGTGTTACCTCTTATTATTTGACTAGAGAGAGTGCATTGCCTTTCCTTGCTTATTAGTTTGATTCTAAAAATAGTAAGCACAAAGCTAATTTGTTAAGGTTATCATAACCTTATTAGATTGTAACTTGTTCTCTTGAATCAGCCAAAGACAAATGGAATCCATTAACTTTGTAAAATTTAATATTTGGCTCTGAACTTTATCATTGGCAATGCCATAAGAAATTAGTCACACGAATTTGTTACTGCTTTTGGAAAGTGGTTGGAGGCATTATGTCTCCTATGAAGTTTTCCCTTTTGAATTATTTCTTTTAAAGTTCAATCCAAAAAAGGTTTGTTCTCCTCTGAGACTATTAAAACTTTCTTCTTTTTCATCTTGGTAATTATGTAAATGGCCACCGATCCCTTTTTGCTTTGGTTGCTGGGAAGCTCAGAACTAAATTTTAGGGTAAGCTATCACATTTGTGCTGAGTCCTTTCTTTTTCATATATATCTTTCTACTTTAATACGGTCTTGGATTTCTAATTCAATTCATCTTTTGTTTGATTTCTTATTTATGTTTTGCCATTTATACTCATGTTATAAGTTATGGAAAATTCTTTGTGGAGTAATATGGGATATAAATTAGTAACACTAAATTCACAGTCTTTTAGAGTGTATTAGTGAGTTTTCCATCAATGCGTTATTCTGCATCATTACATTACTCTTAGTATATAATCTCAATGCAAAAAATTATACTCTTAGGAAGTATAATACTTTTCTCAGTATGGTATGCTTGGAGATGTTCAAGTGGCTTGCCACATGCCTCAGCCATTTTTAGTTCAGAATCAATTATAATAGCCTTTACCAAGATCTCAAAGAGCATGATTTCTATGGATTGTGATTATTTGGGAAAATGATTTTGTGGTCAAGTAAGTTTGTAAGTGTCCAGTTACAGAACATTACATGAGTTTTGCTACCTCAGGATCTTTCAGAGACTTTAATTTGTCAAGGTATGTTGTGGTTCTCTAAAAGGGAGCAATTTAAGGAAGCATTTTCACAACTTACGTGAACAACTTACGAGTTATCAAGGAACTCCCTCTACACTCCTCTGCAGCCATTTTTTTTTTTTTCCTTAACTGACACTCTAGTTCATGCTTTGAGGAACTGGGGCCCTCCAGTATAGGTTATAAACAGGGTTCCATTGACTGGGCTTTGCCTACATGATATAGGCAAGTACCACTTTTTCAATAAGTCTACAAGAAAATCTAAAGGGGTTGTTACCATCAACCAAAACCATTCCTTACAATCAGAAATCACAAAGATATGTTAATTTAAAAAATCATTTTATTATAATAATAAAAACAGATTTGTTGGAATAATAAAAACAGATTTTTAATGCTTGATCTGTACTGCTTTTGCTTAAAGTCACTTTTGCTAAAGTGTACACTTTTGCTAAAGTGTGAAACAGAAATATAAAATCAATGACATATCACTAATTTAACATTTAAGCTGTTCAATGTCATGAAGCCACAATTTAGTTTTAGAGACAGTCAGATTACAAATGAGTCTAAGAATAAGTCTAAAGGCATCAAGCTGTGAATATAAGAATTTTTTAAATGACGTGCTTGGGAAATAAAAGTAATTACTTCTGAGCACTTTTCCATATATAAACCTTGAATATGAGGCATAATTTCATTAAGATTGACAAGGCTAATCTATAATTAAAGCATTAAAGCAGTTGGGAAAGACATTTAGCCATGATTTACTTTTTTTTTTTTTTTTAAGCTCAACAACATGGATTCTGTGAAGTGCAACCATCTAAAAATAAACACAGCATTCTGGTTTCTGTCTGGGTTTGGTTCCAGAATTCTAAATTCCAGCTCAGTTTTCCTGGCATAACCAGAATCATAACAGCTAACATTTATTTTATGATTAACATTTACAAAATTATTGCACATGTATCATCCTGTTTGTTGTAACAACAGGATGGAACAGGAAAGTCTTAGTAGGGACAATATGCTGGTGCTTAGGAGCTCAAGCCTTCTTGGAGTCTGGCAAACCTGGGTTTAAATTTGTTTCTATCGCTAGTTTTGTAACCTGAGGTGGGTCCCTTACCAGCTCCAAGCTGCAGTTTCCTGCTCCATAAAATGGGAGCAATAGGAGAATTGAATTTATAAGGTTATGTGAGGATCAAATGAGATAATTCAAAGTCCCTGGTGAATAGTAAATGTTCAATAGTACATTGTTGTAGATAATGTAGAATAAAATTAATTTTGAGAATAGTGATTTACTCAGCATTGCCACAAAAAGGAAGAGCTAGGGATTGAACCCTGGTTTTGTTATTTCTAGCAGGGATACCATAAGAGCCCTATGTGGGGATAACTGCCTACCTGCTGATTTGTGGAACATCTCTCTAGTCATGACCTGTGGTAGCATCAGTAGCACGGGGTGGCCAGAAGTGCAGACTTTGCAGAATTTGGTATATGTGTGTTCAAATCCAAGTGTTGCCACTTACTAGCTCCGCAAAACCGGGAAACTGATACCTCTCTTCAGGATGCTGGTGATAATTCATTGAGAGAGTATATGCAAAGTGGCCAGTATGTGGCAGATTCTCAATTGATACTGGTCATTGTACAGGACCACATGGAATAAGGGGCTTCTGGATCAATCTGGAGAGGAAACAGGATGGTCCCAGTCTTCACCCAGTGGGGTAGAGACTTAGACACAATGCATTTTATTCCTTCTACCGATAAAGAAAGGAAGAGAAAGGCTTTCTCATATCCATTATTTTTTAACAACCTTGTTTATAAACTTTATCTGCATAATCCAAAATAAAATATTAAAGCTCCTTAATAGGCTCTTAGAAGTAACATTTTGGCAAGCTCTTCCGAGCATGTTTACTGAATTTTGAGCTTGTAGTTACAGTAAGTCAATATATACTTTTTGATGTAATTTGAAGTTTACACTTAAATATTGGACACTTAAAAGAACATCGGAGTGAAATAGTCAAATAAAGTTCTACTGATGTCTGATGCTTGATATTAATGACTGTTGATTAGGGAGAATATAAACACTTAGGTGTTTAAAAAATAGCGTCTTGAATTCTGTGAGCCTGGCAAGAGGGGTGAGATGCCTAAGCAGGAGCAGCTCCCTTGGGGAGGGGGGGGCGGCCCTTTAAAGAAGGGGAAATGTGAGCAGAAGCTTGAAGGAGGAATTGGGACAGGGAAAAACACAGGAACCATGTGTCATTATAGTGTAAAACATTTACAAAAGGTCTTATAGTCTAAAGAACAAATAGGCTGAATTTGGCCTGAATGTTTGGTCATACCCAAATCCACGTATCGCTATCCTAGTCGTTAAGGTGATGGTGTTAGGAGGTGGAGGGTCTCTGGCTGGTGGTTAGGTCATGCGGATAGAGCCCTCACAATAAGATTAGTGTCCTCATAAAAAAGTTTGCTTGCTTTTTTTCTGCCATAGGAAAAGTCAAGAAGATGGTTCTCTGAAGGTCCTCAGCAGGACCTTATTATGCTGGCACCCTGATCTCAGACTTTCAGCTTCCAGGGCGATGACTATCTCACAGGAAACAAATCTGAACAGCAGAGGCTGTTCATGAGACACATTTGAAACACCCCCAGGATTCCCAGGATCTCAGAATTTTAGCTTCCAGAATTGAGAATTAACTTTCTGCTGTTTCTTAAGTCGCTCAGTCCACCGTACTTTGTGACAACAGCCTGAACTAAGACAGCGAGGATTTAAGAATCCCGTAACTAGACATTGAACAAGGAATTCAATTTTCTGCAAGTATGGCAATAACCATAGTTCTTGCTTCTTGTCTTCCTCGTCTCCCACCTCTGGGTCTAAAATAGGGTATTCAAATTCCTTCAACACTGGGGCAAATTGTATTTTCCAATGATAAATACCCAGATATATTTCATCTCACAAGCTCTTACAATGTGGCATTAACATGTCTCTCTGTGGAGCTGGAGTGTTTGGTGTCACCTATTCCTATCCCTTGAATGAATAGAAGGCAGCAGTGGTGACTTGGGGTGACATCCAGTGCCAGTTCATAAGAGGTAATAAGGCTTCCACATGGCTTTCTCACTCTCAAGACATTTGTACATGAAAGGAAGTGCAGGTCATGAGAATTTTGTTTGACTGCAAGTAACGAGAAACCTGTAGAAATGGGGGCTTAAACAAATTAGCAGTGGTGAGGGTTTCAATAATGGAAACCCAGCAAGAAGCAGCATGCAGCTGGCTTGAGTTCTACCATATCATCTTGCTGCCTCATGGTTACAATATATCAACTGCACCTCAGGACATCACATCAGACTTCCAGGCAGGAGGAAAAAAGAAGTGCAAACTATACAAAGCACCTACCAATGCAGAAAAACAAGGCTATTCTAGCTGTGTCTTCCCTTGCCTCCAGAGCTTCCCTAGAGGCTCTACCTGAACAATTTACTCATACTGTGTTGGCTACGATGAATTGTCCAAGGAATCTGGGGTGTGAGATTTAGTAATTGGACACACTTGATCCAAATCAAAGCTGGGGAGTGTCCATCCACCATGAGGGTTTGGTATGTTCTGAGTGTGGCATATTCCTTGGATAGATTTTAGAGAGGGTATCTGATAAAGTAGAAGAAACATTATCTTTGGAGTCTAAAATGCCATGTGATATTGTGTGATATTTCCCCCAAGTATAAGGAGTTACATTAATTTTAAAGATACGCTTCGGTGTCCAGTACAGCACCTGGACATAGGGCGTTGCAGAAAAAAAAAAGTTGCGCTTCCTTACACAAGTCTCCATAGGATCTGATCTAGGGCCTTCAGAGTTCAGGCCCATTAGATTCTCCCATGGCTCCCAACCCTTTTGCATAAGCAGCGAGTAAATCTTCCAACCGAGTCTCAGCCAGAATGAGGACCCTGGGGAATCTGAACCCCTCAATGTGAGGAGAGACAAACTGAGGTCCCCACAGCAGGACTGCAGGCTTTGGGCACTGACCCATGTGGAACCCCTATTCTGAAGAAATCCAGTCAGGTGTAGGCATATAAGGGTGTCTAATACACAGTTCTGTGTCTGAAGAGGTGCTTAACTTAGAGGATTAGTATCTGCCTTGTTGCAGGATGTGGACTGCGTGGAATATGGGGCAAGAGTTGTCAATTGGGTGCAGGCTTTCTGACGAAGGACATCATTTACAGTATGGTATGATTGGATGGGTGTTGAAGGATGAGGAGGCAGAGAGAGCCGGTCAGAAGCAGAGATTCTCATAGGTGTGATAGACCAGGTACCCATGAGCTAGAGTGGAGGCTGTGGCATTATTTAGGTTTAGATAAGGCTAAAACAGACAGTCTTAAAAGTCTCAGTGGATTTGTGTGCACAGGTTTACTTTTAGTCCTTAAAAAGTTCAAAACAGGAAGTTTAGGGCAGTACCTGTTTGCTATATGTATGTCTTCTTTGGAAAAATGTCTGTTCGTGCCTTTTGTACATTTTTCAATTGGATTTTTTGAATTGTATGAGTTCTTTACATATTTTGGATATTAAGCCCTCATCATATGATTTGCAACAATTTCCTCCTATTATAGGTTGCCTTCTATTTTGTTGATGATTTCCTTTGCTGTGCAGAAGCTTTTTAGTTTGATGTAGGGCCATCTGTTTGTTTACTTTTGCTTTTGTTGCCTAATCCAAAAAAATCACCATTAAGACCAATATCTAGAAATGTCCCCTTCCCCATGTTTCAGACCCTACATTCAAATCTTCAATCCCTTAGAGATAATTTTTGTGTGTGGCATACGACAGTGGTGTTATTTAGTCTTTTACCTGTTTAGTCTTCTACCATTGTTACACAAGTGGTTCTGAAAATGTGATCTCTGGACCAGCAACAGCAGGCTCAGTTGAGATTATATTAGAATTGCAAATTCTCAAACCCCATCCCAAATCTATTGAATAAAAATCTCCATGGTAGCACCCACCCAGCAATCTGTGTTTTATCAAGCCCTTCAGTGGTTCTAATAATTGAAATTTGCGAACTGCTGCTTTAAAGTATGTCACCTTTGCATGTTTTTAAAAGATGTTCAGCTCTTTAAGGCATCCTAGATTTTGAAGGTTTCACCCATTTCCCCCATATTTATTCCAATATTGTAAGAATATTTCATAGTCAAGTTTCAATAGGATCTAAAACATAATGAAATCACCTAAAGTTACATAGGTTGTATTTTCAAAGTATTTGTTATTAGTATGATATTTGAGGGGTCATGAAAAAATATATTAATTCTAAAGGCCAACACTTCATTGCAGTTAGTCTCTGATGGTGGAGTACACTTGCTATTTCATTTTAGAACTGGACTTTTTACAAGATATGCTCAGAGATTCCTCATTATAACCAATTTCAGGGCTTCCAGGGAAATAAACAACCATTCATTGCCTTCCAGTCACTACTTGAGGACAGAAGTGTCCATGTCTCCAGTGGGCTTCACTGCACATCACACCCTCCCCCAAATTCATTGTCAGAGTAGAGGTCAAAATGCAGTAACTTGAGAGAGTACTGGACCATCAGGAGGGGTTGCCAGTGGTGATGCTGGATTAGGGGAAGCAATTCCTTTTCTGAAAGGCAAAGAGATAAGAACCTTGCTCCTCGATGCCACCTTTGCCAACACTAACTTAGACCTTGTTGGTGTCAGTTTCTGTAAAATGAGAGATTTGGGCTTTCTCTGTGGATCTTAACTTCTTTGGATTCATGGTCTCTCTGGGAATCTCTTGAAGCTAGGGCTCCTGTCCCTGAAATATGTACAGGTACACATATGTCTCCACGTCCGTGAGCAAGTCCTTCATTAGATGTCGCCCTGAGCCATTCTAGTTCTGTTCTTGTTGAAAGTTCTGATGCTTCTATGAAATACTTGGAAAAGGAAAGTTTATTATTTCACTTCTGGAGAGGGAATTAAGAAGTGCTGCCATCCCTCCAGACTCTGACCACATAAGTTGCAAACCCTAAAGAGTACCTTTATTCTGGTTTAATTAATCTAATTTATTTAATGACCCTGATTTGGTAAATGATTGGTCTGAGGGTAGAGAAACTGGACAACACTTTCTTAGTCTCTAGGTGGGAAAAAAAGGCTAAGAGTTCATACCTTATTTACCAATTAAAAGGTAAAAGATTTTTATTTTTCATTTTCAACAATGTTAGACAGGAAGCAGTCAATCAGAACTCTGGAACAATTTGATAGTAATTATCTTTCAACTGCTAATTTCTAAGCAGAGAAAGTATGATTAAAATACATGTCTGCACAGCTGTTGATTAGGCATAATGGCAAAGTAGTCATCATAAAGCTAATGATCAGAGCAGAGCTAAAATTTAGAAAGTTATTGTTGAGTAACCAGAGGCTCAGAAAGCCAAAGTCAACATCCAACTAACTAGAAAATTACACCTCCCCACACACTTTTTTGTCTGCAGTTCAACACCAATTAAACAGAAAAACTAAATCCAGTTAATTACATCAATTTGAGGTCAACTTCCAACAGTTCAAACCTCCATGAGAAACAAACCACAATATTGAAAGCTTTAAAAAAAATCAATAAATAAACAGCCATCCTACTAAGAAAAGCTGCAGTGTGTTCAGCAGCACATCAGTGTATCCTAAATAAGTCTTGACTTTGATTAGTTCAGACCCCTGTTGCCTGCCCTGCCTGCTCCCAATAAGCATTCCTATTCCACTGAAGCAAGTGTGCTGTGGCCTGGTGGTGTTGCAGTGATTACAAACGTCTGCTGAGTAGTTCTTTATAATTGTACAGCTCTCACTGGAAAAAAGAGATTAATGAGCTCACAAATGGGACATCACATAATTTCAGATCTTGGTGATGATAACAAGGAGCTATTAAGAATGCTCCATCACAGAATGACGTCCTTACTTTCATCATCCAGAAGTCTAAAGTCAGCGGCATTGATGGGAAATGCGCTAATGTAGAGGTACTCCAAATAACAAGAGCCCCAAATGTGGTTCTTGGCTTGTCTTTCATTGTGATCCTGATTGAACACCACCAATGGACAAGATCTATTAGGATTCTAACCACAAGTCATTGGAAATCATTGGAAAGTCCAGGGTAAATATGAATATAACCTAGGGGGGGTGGTTCGATGCCAGTGGAAGACAATTGTGGTCCAAGGGCATACATGCTTGGGATCTCAGTGGCATTTTGTTGCTTTCTTTCAACGTTTTGCCTTATCTTACCTTCTTTTTTCTTTTTATACGTTTAAATTGCTTTGACTTCTTTTCTACCACCCTGGGTAGCAGCGTTGGATTTCCTCTACCAAATAAGCTAGGATTTTCCCACGTTACCAGGTCACTCTAGACAACTTTTCTCAAAACCCAACTTTTCTCATATGACCCATCTTTTTAATTTTTCTGTTAAAAAAGTGTGTACTTTCAAAAGCCAGGGAGCCCTCATGCTCTGGCCAACCACCGCTTTGAGAACACCCAGATACTGATACATGAATTTACATTTTAATAGAAGGATGACTATGGATTACAAAATTATCCATCTCCTTTCCCATCATAAGAACATGACAACTCATTAATGCTAATTCCTCAATAAATAGCAGGATTCTATTGTGGGTAAAATTCCATAATGGGAAAACCTGAGCCTTGTAGTAATCACCACAAGACTGCTTTCTGGGCAACTCCAAATTTCTAGGGCTATAGGTGTTTGTTACTTGAAGGGAGAAGAGGCATGGTCAAATGTTTTTTCCCATGGGGACATTTTCCGAGAGGAGTCATGCGTGCAGCGCTGAGAAAGTCAGGGTTTGTTTATTCTTGCCCCGGGGAGTCTGGAGCAGGCAGCAGGGCAGACACCTCAGGTCGTGGGACTCCTAGGAGCCACACTGCCCTCCCTCTTCTTGCTCTGCAACCTTTAGGTTAGTATTTGGCTCTTGTCCACAGATTGCCATGTGGCTGCTGCAGCTTGGGGCATGTGATCTATATCACAGGCAGAAGGAAAAAAGAAAGGGCAAGCAGCTGAAGGATATGCCAGCCAAGTCAACTTTCTTTAAAAAAGCTTTCCCGGATGTGATGTGGTAACATCCATCTGAAGAGGTATGAATCTATACCTCTAAACCATGTGCAGGGTTGGAAGCCAATGTTAACCTCAATCAAAAATAATACCACCCCCAGAACCTTCCTGGGGTCTCTTCCCAGAGAATTCCATGTGCATCTCATTGATCAGAACTGTGCTCTTAGCTGCAAGAGAATCTGCAGAGGAAAGCATTTTAGTTTCTAGTCTTTTTATGAGAATAAGACAAGGGAAAATTGGGCTGTGTGTGATTTTGGATTGCTGACAGTGTTTGCCACACAACCCATGTAGCTTTCTCCATGAAGCAAAAGTTTACAGCCTGGAGCTCCATTAGTATCTCTGGGGAGCTTTTAAAACCAAAGCCCAGGCTCCCTTAGGACAATTAAGTCAAGATCTTTGGTGGGACCAAGCATCAGTGGCTGCTAAATCTCCTCAGGTGATTGCAGTGTGCAGCCGCAGGCAGGACCCCACCACACTGCACCCCTGCTGCTCAACAGGCTGCCCAGAGCCTTTGTTTTGACCTGGTTCTTGTTGAATGTTAGAGATGGGCAGGACTTTCATCATCATGGAGCAGATTTGCTCAAAGTCAAAGTGAGGTGGTGAATGAAGAGTTGGGACGGGAGACCCACGCCCCCACCCCCCAAACGCTGCACTACCTGTCGCCCCACTTGGGTTTCCTATTCTGTCAGTCAAATGTATTGTGTATGGCGTGGCTGCTGGGAGAGTTTAACCTTTATTCAGTTGCTCTGTAGGTGGAGGCGACCGTGCAAGCTTTGGGCTGCAGTTATCTCTCCAGTGATGATGCTTGGCCTGAAACCCAATTTGGAATGAGTGTGTAATTTAAGTGTTTATTTAATCCAGAATCACTTCTCAGTATAAAGGAGGCTTAGGGGCTTACATTTCTCAGGCTCTCTTACTAATCTGCTCCCAGTGCTGTTCACATATGTGCAACTTCCAGAAAGCCTAGAAGGAAATGCCCCTGGCTCATCTGAAGTTACTGTCTTCTGAAGTCAAATGGTTTTTCCAAATCCCTGGTGATATGAGTAAGATGGGTTTTCCAACTGTTAGCTTTGGGGACAACCTTACAGATGACCCACCCGAACCACAGCCCAGAGCCAAGCTCACCCAACTTGTTAGTCGCAGTGTTGTGACAATAACATCGGTTTTTAGGTTAACTTGATTAAATGTTTTTAAACAGCAGAAATCTAAAAATATGACCAAAGTTATATGGGTGTCTAATTATTGCCCTCCAACTTTTGATCATGCATTTTTAAATAATTCAGGACCCAAAACAAATCCATCTTGCAGGAATAACTCAAATTGCAATTGGGGTATTGTAGAAGGGGGAGCAAAGGCATATTTCTGTATACATTTCCTGAAATGACTCTGGCCATAAAACACTTACCAATCCACACTGGCCTTCCAGCTGTATGTGTTCAGACTGAGTAGAAGGTTCCACTTCCCGCTTCATGGAAACTTCCCCCAGCTGCCACTGGAGAAGTCTGGTGTGCAGGCTCAAAGCCAGAGATGCTGGAAACCCCTCCCAGCACCCAGCAAGTTCTCTGGATGCGCATTGGTCTGAAATGGTTCCTACCCATAATTTAGAACACCTTTGCCAGACACTATTACTAGCTATTACATTTGAGGCAAAGCAACAAGAAATCAGCTATCTTTGTGACTCATATGAAAAAGACTTATAGTAGCTAGAAGTCCTTCATAGATGGAGGAGTGTTTTACGGTAATATGCTCTCAAGTTCAATTTCTTAAGTTCTCTAGGTGACGCAAAATGATTGATTCTGAAAACCAACACTGAAGAAATAAATTGATCCCTTTCAAGTAAGTGGGCCATTAATTCTTGACCTTAAAATCTCTAAAATGTTCTAAAAGGAGTTGACTTAGCAGTTACTGCATTTTATGGCATTAACTCTTTTTTCTTCTTTTGTTAATGAGTATCTTACTGGGACTTACTACAAGCTTCATGGTTTTTAGACAAATAGGATGGAGCGTGGTGTCCACCATAATGTTCTTTAATGCCTACTTTAAACGTGCATGCAGTCAGTGGTTGACGGCAGGGCAGGGGGATCTAAAATAAATCCATCGAGAAGTTCAAGGCCGCCTTTCTAGGCCACTTTAGGAGATGGTCATTTTGGCTACAGTTCTAATTGATCTGGTTGGTGAGGCTGATGCTGTCCTCTCGCAGTCCCGAGGCCGGCTGGCAGGGCCTAGCCGGCACAAGCCTTCACTTGGGTAACACGTGTTCAGACTGAGCATGCGACTCAGCGTTCTGCTTCATGGAAGCATCCGACTGCCACGGAGACGTCCGGTTATGGGCTCAGCCTTTTTTTACTCACTCACATATTTGTTTCACCAATGATTAGTAGTTGTCTGCTATGTGCTAGCAGACTTGCCTAACATTTTCTATGCTCTGGGCTAGAGAATAATTGGAGGCCCATATACCGTGTCTAAATTTTAAGTTGTAGATCAAACTGGCCAAGTGTTTAGTAATACATCTTCATAACAACCCGGAGGTCCGAGTTTTGTGTATAGTACGAAGTGTCCTTGGAATTCTGAATTAAAACTCAGTGTCATGTAGGGAGGTTCTCCCAAACCCCAAGCCCTCAGCTGGAAACACCCCTTTCCTCCCCACCCCATCCCCATCCAGGTACTGAGGTGCCTCCGTTGTGCATGTGGCCTCTGGGCCACCCCCCAGGTCTCACGGCCTCACAGTGGCAGTGTGATCTGCCTGATGGAAGAGGAGGCCCACTGCAGCCCTCTCAGTGGGTGTCCCCACGTGGGGACAGGTGGAAGAAAGCCCTGCTTATCCGGGTCAGCGGGGCCACACCACGCAGGCCTAGAGCAGAGAGCAATGGCCCGCTGTTTGGAGAGATGGTTGAGGCTGAAGTTCTCCTTGTACTAACTGGCTGTTCCTTAGCAGAGGATGTCCCCTGGCCTCAGTGGCCTCATCTGTAACCTTGAGGTGCCTCAAAACCTCCTGTGTCCCTCGTATCCCCGTAGGAGGCCAGATGAGGTGCCACCACCCAGCTGTTGGAGATGAGCAACCGAGAGAGATGAGCAGAGACGAGCCCCGGGCCTCCCCCAGGGGCCGGCGCTGGGGATGCTGGCTGTCACAGGCGCGTCTTGTTGCAGCTTAAGTGGGAGGTATTTCCCAGGCAACCTCAAGGTCGCCCTCCGTTTCCATTCTCAGATGGACTTTGAAGGCATCTCATGTCCTAGGAGCGAGCAGAGCGTGTACAGCAGTCCCTAGAGCCCACCCAATCTGACAAAGTGGCTCTTGTGCAACCCTCCCTCTGTTATATTTTAGTGGGGGAGTGATATTAGCCAAATGCCATACAAATACTTTTAAACCTCCAACAGCCATAAGTGCTAGGACGGACAAGTGAGGCTCTGAAGGGACCTTACATAGAATGGAGGACCAGGAATGACACTCCATTGAGATGGACTAAAGGCTATTGGCAAAAGGTTGGAGAAGGGTGTAAGCAGGCTGGGGCCATGTTTACAAGGGCCCAGAGCTCTGGAAGTTGGGGGTGTGCAGGGCAGAAAGAAGGCCCTTGTGGCTAGAGTGAAGGGAGCAAGGGGGCAAAGGACTGAAAGTGAGTGAGCGCTGTTTAGGGCAGGTAAAGGATTTTTAAATCTACATCTAATAGTAGAGCCAGCGAGCAGGGATGTCATATCAGCAGCAGAGATGCCTTTGCGTGAATCATGTGCAAAGGCAAAGCATGTGAGATCTGGGGGGGACTGGGAGGTCTCCAGTGCTTTTGCCTTAACTCTCCCTCCTACCAGTGTCCAAAAGCCCATCACTAATGGCACAATTCCCTACTAATACCCAGAAAATACCCGAGGACTCCTGCGGGCAGGGAAGGCAGGCAGCACCTAGGTGATGTGATTGTGACCGTGAGGGGCTTGAGGGCAGACCCTGTGGTGCTTGGAGGAGGGAGCGTGCGTGGTCTAAGTGTGCTGGGGAGGGAAGCTGGACAGCTGGGTGAGGGAGCCCTGGGCCTATTGTGTTCCCCAGGGCCGTCCTGACTGACATCTGCACTAATTGTGGATTACATTGCTGATACATTATCCATATGGCTGAATTGATAATGTTTTGGCAGCTAAATGTTTTTATGACTAAAGACTCCCAAGGTGAAGGCAACCAATTAGGAAACATGATGGAGAATCTGCAGGAGCTTTGGCTCTCTGTGAGTAAGACTGTGAGATCATGTATCTGCCCAGGCCCCTGCTGAAACCCCCTCCCAGGCTGGATCCCATCCCAGCTCATACCTGCCTCTCCTCAGGGGTCTTTCTGTGGAGTTTCTCTCCCAGCCTGTTCCTCAATACCTCAGGTTCTGCCCTGAAACCACTGCCAGCTCCACCAAAACATCTTTATTTGCTGTAAGTCCTTTCTTGCTCAAAATGTATACATTCTCGGGTTAGTATCTAAAAGTCCACTGTGGCATTAGACTGTCCCTGTTTATTCTGGAAAGCATCATTCATTAAATGCCCTACTCTACCTGCTAAAGCTAAACAGACACATATCCTAGGACCCAATCTGAACCTCTCCTTTCTATGGATATCACATGGTTATACCTTTGTCTTTACTCCTGGGTATTTACTCAAGAGAAATGACTACAAATATGTATAAAAACACATTATATAGATGCTTATACTGTATTCCTAATTGTAAAATGTTGGAAGTAATATCAAATGGTCTTCAGGGTGAACAGCGACACAAATGGTGGTGGATTCTTACAATGGAATACTACTGAGCAATGAAAAAGAATAAGCTTCTGATCCAAGTAGCAGCATGGTGAATCCCAAAGACATTCTGATAAGCAGAATAAGTCAGACACTAGACACCTGTATGAGTCTTTATATAAGAGATTCTGAAAAAGGTAAAACAATCTTTGGTGTTAAATGTCAGAACACTGGTCAGCTCTGAGAAAAAGCAAAAGGAAGCTTTTGGGGGTGATGTAATTTAAAAATCTTCTTGTAGGTTGTGGTTGTTTAGGTGTACACACAGATAAATACTCATCAGGCTGCACACTTGAGAGCTGCACACACGCAGCTGCAGGCCAGTCAAGCTTTGGCTTTTAAAAATGTGCACTAGCAGGGCACTGTGCTGCTGAGCTGGGGCCCATGCCCCAGACAGACATCGCTGATGGGCTGAAGAGGATCTGGAGTGAGGGGAGCGGGGATCCTGGGGTGGCAACACTCACTCAGGGTTGAAGGGAAAGAGAAAAAGTTGAGGCAGAAAGAAGGGGCTTCTGGAGGTCACTGCTGAGGACCTGGGAGGGAAACCAATCCTGTATGAGAAGGCAGGTCTAGATGTGGGAGGCTGCAGAGAAAAACAGTCCAGTGAGGAATACAGTGGGTGCTGCTGGTGGAGTGGGAGTGGGGCTTGGAGGGCCCAGGAGGGAGAGAGCCCCTCTCCATCCACGGCCAGTGATCGGGGAACTGGGAGCTCGTGGATGGGTGAGGAGCAGTGATCCAGCGCACTGGGGTGAGGGGGACCTCTGACCAGGCTGAGCACACGGAAGAACAAAAAGCAACTCCTTTTTATTTTTGACGTCTATAGACTTTCCCGCATAATTGATGCTCCTGACTGTGACACAGAATGTGGTAGACTTGACATGCTCTGCCGAAGCTCATGCGGCTGGTGAGCACACGTAAGTGTGTAGCTGGCGTGACCTCTGGTTAGCCATCCTCTGGGGGGAATACACAGAATGACTTTCTTTTTGTGATCGCTGCCCCCATGTCTGCTCTGCTGCTGGCTTGAGGGCTCTCTTAGTGTCATCTCCACCCAACTCTGTACCTCTGCATCTTTCATTATGAAATATTGTGACCCAGTTATTAAAATTCAGTTTCAAACTAATAGTTGATTAAAATCTTTTCCCCCTTTCTCAGCGCTCTGTCTCACTTTCACCTCCTTTTCCAGTGCTTTAGTGACGAAGAGGAGCTGTCTCCTTAAGCTAGAGCCAGGACTGAGGTAGGACCTCCTTTTCTAAGATTGTCAGCACTCCCCCTGCACCGCTTCATGGCTTGGGGGTACCAGTGGGGCCTGCCAGCCCTTGCTCCTCGGTGGGACACCTCTATTCCAAGCTCAGCTCTCAGTTAACTGCAGTCCCAATCCCCATTCCTTCCCTAGTCGCCAATCCGCCCCAGGCCTTGGGATCGCTCCGAGCCTTGGGAACTGCTTCCTCACCCCTAGCCCTGCCCCATCCACTGGCCTGATCCACAAGCACCTGGGCAGCCCATCAGTCTTGTGGAATAAAACCCAACATTCCTGAGCAACTCTTTCTGGGATTTCCTTCTTACCTTCAATGTTTAACCGGCAGTACCTAAAGAACTGTCAAAAACCAGGCTCCCTCGTTTCTCCTCTAGGGGAAGAAATGGCTCCTTCTCACCGATGCTGCCTGCTTTTCAAAGACAGCCTTTGCCTGCCACGTGGCTCCTCTGGTGTCTTCATTCTAAAAGCTCCAAGCTCCTTCAACCATGGGGTTGTCTCCTGTCTATTAGGGGGCCTTCTTTGAGCTAAGAATTCACTAATTTTGTTACCTGAAGGGCTATTGTTATTAAGGAAACTCTAAGAGCAGGAAGAGATTTCAGTCCAAACTCTCACCAAATCACAGCACATAATTTGCCACCGAAAGCCCCAAATCTGGAGCCCACGCTCCATTGTGAGGTAGTGAGGGGTGTACTCCTCTCAGGGCACTGTCCTTGCTGCTTTGTTTAAGAAGGTCAACATTCCAGGAGTCTTATTCTGGTGGAAAAATCCTCTAAACACCCACCCTCCACCCTGGGCAGTGGCTGACTGAATTAGTCTCGAGGTGTGGACCATGGCGCCTGCTGTTCAGGAACTGATCGGGTGGAAGGGAGCAAGGGAAGGCCACCATACCTAGCACAGGAATCTGCACACTCCCATATAGCATAGGCTGCATGTACACTCTGTAAGACGGAGGTTCTGTTTTCTTTAAAATGAAACTCTTGCTTTAAACTGAGATTCCTGCCCCAGTGATCCCAAGAGTTCCGGACATTGACACCATCAGAGGTACCAGGGTCAAGATAACCAGGAGGCTGATGATAAGTTCTGGGGGCTGAATGTGATGAATACCAAGATTATCAACTATGACAGGCTTTTGATAAACGAACTCAACTATGACTAACTGCTTTTGTTCAACTCACTATAGAAGAGCCAGCTAGAGATGAGATGTCAGAACAGCCTCTTCAGGGTGGCGTACCCACCATTCTCAGATTGCGGGCCAGCTCTCTGAAGAAAAGCACTTACAGATTCAATTCCTGCCTCTGCTCGTTCACTTTCTGTAGTGACAGCCAGCAGGACCTGGCATTTCCAGCAATAGAGCTGCAGATGGGACTTGCTGTTTTGTTACTCATTTCTTGGGACTTATGGAGCAATAATTGGGGGAACTATTATTCCAAACTTAGTAGCATAAAACAACCATTTTCTGTTCCCGGTCTGTAGGCCAAGAGTGTGAAACAGGCACAGTTGGGATGGATGTCTGCTCCATGTGTCTGGGTCTTTAGCTGAGAAGACAAAGGTTGGGGTGACCTGGAGCTCCCAGTCACATCTGGTGCCTGGGTGGGAGGACGTGAAGGATCTAACTGCCTCTATTGCCTCTCTCTGTTGACTTTTGTGTCTGCAAAATGAAGGACTAGATTCAGAAATCTCCAAGCTCTCTCTTAGATCTAACACCCACAGATGCTGATGAAAATAGATGCAAACTTGATTTTTTCCCTGTTTCAAGCTGATCTCTGGGCATCTGGCATATTTTGACATCAGTAAGCTCCAGTGAGTGTATGTTGCAATCTACTCGTTAGCAAAGAGTAGCTCTTTCTTCAAGCTGAGGCAGTAATTTGGGGGGCAAGGAATAACCAAGGAGTCTGGAGATGAGACAGTCCTTGGATCAGACACAGGGTCCCATCTCGAAGTCTCTATTCTGACAATCCTGCTTCTGTGCTGCCTTTCCTCCTGACAGTTGGTATTTATGCTCTCACGTGATCTGGATTTGGGAACCTCTCCCACTTACAGATTTTTGCATGCTGGATTTGTCCTGCTCCTTTCCATCCCCAACTCCTTCCCCATTTTTCTGATATCCCTCCCTTTTCTTTCCACAGGCACAATGACAGCTGGAAGCACTGGTGTCCCCCACAGACGAACCAAAGATCTGTGTCTGCAAGTTCCCTCAACTTCCCCATGTGGTCTGTATTAGGAGCTCTGATCCTCATTTGTCAGTGAGTCAGCACTCCTGCCCTCCCCAGGTTCTCAGAGGAGGTGAGCCACTTGCAACTGGATCTTTTAAGCAGCTGCCTTATCGTCACTCAGCAGCCAAGGCAACTCTGTTCCAGTGGTGCTCCTGTGGACTTCGATATCACGTTCCATCAGGCACATAAAATCCCTGAGCAATGTGATAACATTTCTATGGCAACCGCCTCAGGCTCACCCGGTCAAGCACCCTGGCATCTTGGCTCCAGCTCTGAGGTGTGGGGTGATGGACTTAGCTCTCCCCACTTTTAAACACTTATCTGTCCCCATTGTCTTTCCATCTGCCCATCTGCAACTAGCCAAGGAGGAACCCTGAGCACAGAAGTCACAGGGCAGCCATGGCGTGTAACTCGGCTTATCATGCTAACAAAATCCACTTCAGTGATCCTAGGTCCTCACAGCTGTCAAAGGGTCACACTCTGAGTGGGAGGTTTCCCATCTTCCTGGGGAAGGCATAGGAGACCTGGCCTCGGGATCAGGGGCCCGGTGCTGACCTGGTCACCCAGGCCGGGGCTCATAGGAACCTGGTTTCCGGCGCTTCGGTGCCTGACTCGGCAGAATCTGACTTCCCTTTAAACTGTGGGCCAACTGCCTGGATTTCTGATCTCCTGTGTTATCTGGCCTCTAACACACACACTTGTGTGTTTTCATCTCTAACTGTTGTATAATGTAACTCTGGTCAATTATATTTTCGTACTATCGTTGGAGGAACAGTGAGGAACAAACTCTGAGCCCACGAGTGATGTCCTGAATGAACTCTACCCCTTGTCATTTGTATGCGCTCCACCCCATCTCCACACTGAAGACATCTCAGGTGCCTCGGATTAGAACTCCCAGCATGCCATGAATGGGACTTTGAGTGGGGGAGCTATGGGAACTGGGGGCTGAGCTGAATGGCCAGGTGAAGCTCTAGGGCGTGGAAGGTGGGTGGGCTCTTGCTATTCTTGCTTTGACTTGCACCTGGGGCTTGGGTAAGAGACATGAAGACACATGAAGGAGAGCCATGTAGGGACACTTGGAAAAGACACATGTATGAGAGACTGCTCCGAGTCCTTGGCAGACAGTGTCAGCCATTATCTTGATTTATACTTTGATTTTGCATTTTCTTTCTCTCCTTTTTCCCCCAGTTTTCTGACTTATCCCTTTCCTGCTGCTTCCTGCCAGAAGGGACCTTAGACTTGTGGGAACTTTTTGGAGCTTAACAGCCCAGCTTTGGTCTGACCTTGTTTGGCTGGGCATTTGCCCTCGAGGAAATAGGTAATTTTGAGGGTTTTAAACTATTATCTGAGGGTTTGCAAACTATTATCAGGAATACCTTATTTTCTTTCCTCACTCAGTGCATATTAAGTCTATTAAATAACTTTCACACTAAGAAACTGTTTCCTTTGCCTTTGTGCAGTAGATGGAAGAATCCCTTATAGATTGTACACCCCTTAATTGTTTGGGGTCCCTGAATGCCCCTTGGTTATGTGCTAAGACTATTGCTATTTTTTTTTAAGTGTTAACATTTTCTGGGAGTAATCCTGCTTATTATAACCCAATGCCCAAGATCTATACATATCAATGAGTGCATGTAAATGTTCACTAACAGGCTAACATCTCAGAGGTTGGTTAACATTTCAGAATACCATGTAAATGCTTCCTTTAACTCAAACACCCATAATTAGCTTTCCTTTAACTCAGATTAACTAAATCAGTATTGAAGCATAGAAAACAAAACCAGAAGTGTATTCACACTTTATTGTGTCCACAACATTTTAAAAACATCTGTACAGAAGAGGTGGATGTTATTTATTAATGCTGTGCATGATTATTAGAATAGCTCCTACAGAGTCTTTAAATGGATGGTTAAGTCTTGCTAAATATATCTGATGGAAACAAGCTGGCCTCGCCTTCACATTCTAAAAAGGCATATACTCAAAGGCAAGAGGAGTGTCTTTCTGGCTTGGAAACCGTTTTAGAGGCAAGATGATTCTGCAAGTTGGAAACAAACAAAAGGGACAATGAAACCTGCTGTGAGTGTGGATTTCTGTTCAAGCTCTGAAGAAAGGCTGGTCCACACTTCCGCAAGTTGGTGATACAGAGTCCTCAGATGAGTATATTTCTTCTGCTAACAAGTTAAAGTCCAAAAGCAAACTATATTACTTAACTTCATTAAATCTTGAAAAGAGCGATGAAGACGTCACCTCAATGCATGGTTTTTCCTGAGCTGCAAGATTTTCATTCTGGATTTGCTACTTAATGTCTTTAAAATGAGTGTAGAAGAAAAATAATGATAATTTGAAGAGCAACCCGTTCATGTTTAAAATAATAAACATGTCCTCACACCTTGCTGCAAAAGAGAATGAAAATCCACCTCATTCTAGAACACACCAAATGATCTCATGAGTGGTGCTTCCTGAGACATATGAAATCCCTGAAATATATAAAACCAGTGATAACATTTGGAAGCCTGCAAAAATTCAGGACAATGAGATGGTGTAATAGTAACAATAAAAGGGGTTGTTTTACAATGCACAGGTTTTCCAAACAACATTTTAAGTAGTCACGTTTCCCAGGCAGCAGTAATGCTATTGCCATGGATTTTCCAGAGAGCATTTCACGTCATTGTTATTTATAGCTTAGCTGAGTGTCTCTATTATATTTATATTTAAATATAGAAAGAAATCTTCTCCCATTCCTTTTCCTTTGGGGTTTTTTTTTTTCCAACACCCACACAAACCATGAGTCATAAATGGGATTATGAAAGTGAAAGCTCCGTGGCTGCGATGCCCCAGCCCCGGTGTGGGTGTCATCATCACCAAGGTAAGTTCAGGCTGCAAATGAAACGTCTGTGTGAATCCCATTCAGAAAATCCGGACATAATGAATCTGCACATTGTCTATATGATCTAAAAGACAAATTTTACATACAACCACACCAATTTTGAACTGCCACATACATACTGTAAAACATGTATAACTGGGTGCAATAGGTTCCTGGGGACCCTGCTTCCAGTCTCAGCCCTCTGCTTGCTGAGGGGATGATTTAACCCTGACCATCTGTGAAGCAGACATAAATAATGTCTGTCTTGCTTCCCCCACAGGGTTGGCAAAGTGATAAAATATGTAAAAGTGTTTTGTGAATTGTAATGTGCCATCATAATTTTAAGATGTGTTTATTACTGTTTCTTTGGCTAAATTAATTGTACAGGGAGAAGAATGGCTAGGCAACAGAAAGAATTGACAGGCAGATTATGAATTTGTTTGCTTCTGCAAACATATTTGATGCTAAACTTAGTCCCCGAAGACCTGATAATGAATTTGGTCCTGTAATTCAAAAAGACACAACTCATCACCATTGTCAAGTCCAATTGACCCTGAATGATTAGATGATGAGTAAGTAGCAAACGTCCAGTGTACAGAGATCTATTGCTTTTGCAGCTGAACTCCGCTTACTTCTATCCAAGGGTGAACTGATCCTGCAAAACTCCATCTCAGTGATCCTGCAGCTTACAAAATCTTACCAGTATTACTCCATCAACTCTAGAATTTGAGAAACCAAAGCTTTAAATAACCTTTATTAAGCTATTTCTTAAATTTGATCAGTTTTTGTTATATGCCATCATTTTATTTAGAGAAAAGAATATTTGAATTACATTTTTTTACTTATGAACTAAGATATGTTTTACCAAATGTAAGGTTAAAGGTGTAACACATAAAAAGTTTTCAATGGGTGATGATATACATAGCAAACATTCCAACAAAATTAGAGAATATATATGGAAAGTTTAGCATTCACATCAGGACAAGCCCCTGAGTACTATTATCTTCCCTGTAAGAATATTCACTTACAAATCTGTTGTATCAATGCTTAGATGCTTAATCATTTATATCATTTATGTTTAAATTCTTTTAAAAACAAAATAGAAAGGATAGCATAATGTATATGCTGTTCCATATATTTTTTATTTAACAATATATCTTGGAGGTAATTCTACACTAATTACTATTTTGCTCCATATTTTTAATAGTTTCATAGTTACCTATTCATGTATGGATATATAATTATTTTACCCGTTTTCTATTTGAGAAAATGTTTTGCTGCTACAAGAAGAAGAAATCCTTGTATATACATCAATCTGCATAATATTTAAAAGGAAAGAATGAGGCCATCCTAGCTGGTTTACGGGTTAAGTCTCAGTGCTGTCACCACTATGGCCTGAGTTCTATCCCTGGCCAGGGAGCTAACCCACATATGGTGCAGCAGACCTCTCCTATCTCACCTGCTGCTACCCTTAGCTGCGTATTTCAGTCAATCTGCCTGTTTTGCTCCCCACTCTGTCTCTGGTGAATCCTTTTAACCTCCAAACCTTTAGTCTTCACCCCAGTTCTTCTATGCAAAAATAAAATAAAAAAATAAAAAAGGAAAGAATGCATTTATGCTCTCATATTTCATGAAAAAATAGAAATATATTACAAGTAGAAAAAAAGACTGTCCATGATTTTTTAAGACTGGGAAAAAACCTCTGCAATCCTTTTTAGTGGAATGAGAAAAACAAGATTGAATGCCATGGTTCTTTTACTGATTGATACTGATTAATATTTGTAGGTCACATCTGACCACAAAAGTAAATTATTCTGCTGCCAATTTCAAGTGAAACTCTAAAGTTCAGACAATAGCAAACTTCCCATAAAAGTAAACAAACCAAATTCACCTTCAGCAAACAGACTGGAAGTATGTAAGGTAATAGAGAGCTTTACTAAATGAAAATAAAAAGGGGGGGATTTTGCTATTTATACTTTTGAGGGTCTTCTATACATGTCACAGGACATAATGTAATCAAACATTAACAGGAAAGTGAAGTAAAGTCCAGCAACCTCAGACTTGCTGGAAAATTTTGCTGGTTAAAAATTATGTCTCAATTTTATTGAGATATAACACCACAAAATTCACCCACTTAAAGTTACATTTCAATAACTAGCTAGTAAACTTAGAGGAGTATACAACCGTTAAAAAAGTACAGTTTTAGTATATTTTTGTCACCTCAGTGAGATCTCTTGTGTCAATTACATAATGTCCACTCAACTTACATAATTCTCATTTCCTCCCTAGCCCCAGGCAGTGACTGTTCTACTTCTAGTTTTTAGAGATTTACCCATTCTAAACATTTAATATAAAAGAGGTCATATAGATGTGGTCTTTTTGTGACCGACTTCTTTCACTTGACAATGTTTTTGAAGTTGATTCGTGTTGGAGTATTATTAGTATTTGGTTCCTCTTTATTGCTGAATAGTATTCCATTGTATAATGCATATTTCATATGCACTTTTTGATCCATGGTTCTTGCACTATTAAGGAAGGAATAGTAGATTTTACTAGGGAGGAACGTGAAGGTCATGAAGACAGCCTCACAGCACTTCTGTTTTCAGGTTGTCCCATTTGTTAGTGGAAAGAACATCAAGAAAACCCAGGTTCACTTTGGAGACGTAGATTCAGAATGATTTTCATTCTTCTTTGTTGAAGTGTTCATTTTTTGAAGTTTAAATTGGGGATGTTGACCAGGGAGTAGCCTGCCTCTATAAATGGCCCATCAAAGATTGAGAAAAAATTTTTTTTTTTTACTTTTTAATGCTGAAGTTTTGTGTTTATAATACATCAAACCAATTGGAACAGGGTTGTCTTAGAATATGATGCTTAGATATTTTTGGAATCAATTTATATCATCTCTTTCTCTATTTTAGTTTATTAATCTATTATTCCCTCTCCTTTCTTTGGCTTAATAGAATAATGAACTTGGCTCAATGCGAGAGTAGAAAGGAAGCAAGGGCGGTCAATTAGAGAACAGTGGTAAGGTTTGTGCTTGTATATAAAATGAGAAGTGTGAACTGGTCTCAAGTCCTCACTCCTCTCTGTTTTGAGATCTGGCACTGAAATTAGAGTTGAGAAAAGGTGGACTTAATTCTTGGTTCTGTCACTCAGTCATCTTGTAGAATTCATATAATAATTAGCACCTTAATTCTTGCCTTTGTGAAACAAACTCTGGCTATCTTAGAGGGCACAAAAAATGACTTCTTGGCTTCCAGGGGAGGAGATTTAGTCCTTAAATGAGGTTAACAGGGATGGGGCTACTTCCCGACACTCCCCTTCCCTCACTGCACATAAGGGTCTCTGCAGCGGGGGTACAGCTGACATGGGGGCAGAATGCAAGGAGCAGACCATGTGACTGTAGTGACTGATCCTCCAGCATAGGGTCACCACAATTGCCATCCGGGGAAGCCAGGCTGAGCTGCGTTCCCTCATTTATGCCTTCATTCCTGGCCTTGGTGTCTGTGTTTTCTGATGGATACATTGCTTATGCAGCTTTTTGGTAAGAGTCATCATTCCAGTTAATTCCAGGAATATCCTTTGCTACTGGGCTGTAGCACAAACTTACTAACTGACTCCTCTTCTGAAAAACCTGTCTCCCAGAGTTTTTGGAAGAGGCAGACATGCAATGTAGTGTGAAAGGAATGGGAAAGACTTTGAAATTTGTGGATCACTGTAAAAATGTCAGCTATCTTAGTGATTATTTATCTTTTCTCTGTTGCTTTTATGACAATGGAAGTTCTGAGGACACTGATGGGAAGAACGAATTCTCTAGAGATGAATGGCATTTAATGTCTCTCCTCCACAGCCAAACCAGTATAATTTCATAATGAAGTTAATTCCTTTCTCTGCTCCATGGCTACATTTCCTACCATGGATTGAGACTTGGGGTAAGGATTATTTTAATGGATTTTTTCCCCTTTGGTCATATTTCCAAGTTACAATGCCTCCTACACTTTTGTTAGAGTTCTCTCAAGAAAGATTTCTGGGCCTCCCTGGTGGCGCAGCGGTTAAGCACTGCGCTGTGGAGCTGTCGGCAGCAGCGATGCGAGTTTGACGCCCGGCCAGGGAGAATCCCACATGGTGCAGCAGACCTCTCCTGCCTCACCCGCTGCTCCCCTCAGCAGTGTACTTCTGATCTGGCTGTTCTGCTCCCAACTCTGTCTCTGGTGAAGCCTCTCACCACTCCACACCTCTGGCCTGTACCCCAACTGTATGTATAAATAAATAAATCTTTAAAAAAAAAAAAGAAAGATTTCTAATGTCCTTGCTTGCCAATGTCCTGTTGGCAGGAGGCTGCTCTGAGAGCCAGCTAGTCATAAACCCCCTGTGAGGAGAGGAGCAAGCAGGGGCCCAGTGGGGTGAACCCCCTCTTCAGATTGTGTGTCTCTGGCTCCAATTCTGACAGGCTTTGTCTCTTTTTCTGACTGAACAACAGATCTTTTTTTTTTTCTTTCTGATATCAGCAGTGAATAAGTGCTTGTAAATAATTCAAACGATCCAGAAATGTATAATTTAGGAAGTCAAAAAGCCATGGTCGTTTTTCCTCACAACTACTGCTGAGGGTTTTATTATTTCTCTAGGCTTTTTTCCTGTGCATGCACTAACATGCAGCAATTTTCAAAAGTAAAATGAAATTAGACACACAACTCTGCATCTTGATTTCTTTTTTTTTTTTTTAAGATTTATTTTTACAAGCTGGGGTGCAGGCCAGAGGCGTGGGGTGGCGAGAGGGTTCACCAGAGCCAGAGCGGGGAGCAGAACAGGCAGATCAGAAATACACTGCTGAGGGGAGCAGCGGGCGAGGCAGGAGAGGTCTGCCGCACCATATGGGATCCTCCCTGGCCGGGCGTCGAACCCGCATCACCGGCTGCCGACAGCGCCACAGCGCAGCGCCCAACAGCTGCGCCACCAGGGAGGCCCTGCATCTTGATTTCTCATTTAACATTACAGATGAGATTTTTTTCCCCCTCATCTTTAGATCTATCTCATTTTTGTTTAAATCTGCATGGTATTGAAGGGGTCTACCACAGTTTACTTAGACTGCTACTAAAGGAATTTGGGCGGTTTCTAATATTTCAATATTATAAAAAGTACTGCGTTAATATTTTTGTTCCAAATTCTTTGCAGGCTTGTGCAAGTGTTTTGGAGGGGTAAGTTCCTAGGTGCTTCTGTCTATTGAATGATGGTAGATTTTTGACAGCAAATATGTTGCACTTTATTATTAGGGGGATGAACAATGAGTCAAGGAAATGGGTCAAACCAAAAAAAAAAACATGTTCATAAAATCTGTGGATCATTTTTCATGCCTTTTGTTTCTCCTCTTTGGGGGAGAAAGGACATCCTGAACAAACTCCACAGAGGTTTTTATGGACCCCACCCCTACCTCAGAGCAAAGAAATCCAAGACACCAAGGACTAAAAATCCCATAATGTCATCACCACAGAAGGGAGGATTGCTGGGAACTGAGGGTAGAGTTAAGCAGCCAGCTTTGATATATAACCAGATATGTGGGCTTTGGGGTCTTGAACTGTTGGCCGGGTTTTAGTGAGCTGTTGGGATTCCAGTTCAATGGAACTAGTAGGATGCATTCACCAACTCATTCTTTCTTTTCTTTCCCCTTGAGTGCTTTTTTATTTCCCCTGTTTTTGTAAAATAAACCCTTTATTAATTTTATTGTGTGTGCCTGCAGTTGAGTTTTATTATAAGTCCCTTTTAAGCACATGGGTGAGAACCCACAGTCAAGCACCCCATTTTATATCTGGGCTGCCCTGTATACTCCCACGTTTGTGGAGAACTAACAATTCCTAACTCCCCTGGTATACTCCCTGGATTCCATGTTAATCAGGAAAATGGGTCTGAGATAACAGGTCCAACTGGTCCTAGATCTGGTGGGTTCCATTCATTGTTAGAGTCAGCACGACTCAGGCAAAGGGCAGCCTGCCCCCAGCTCCCCTCATCTCACATTCTGGTTCTCACTGGTTCCTTAGTGTTCTCGCTTATCCAACTGGAAGCTATGATGATGGCCTGCCTCGTGAGGTGAGCTGGAAATTCAGTCAATCAATACTATACTAAGTAAGCACTTAGAGCTACCTGGGGCCCGTAAGTACACCATACATAACCGTCTATATGATTGGCACCCAATAGCCTCAGGTTGGGCACTTCGTTCCAGGTGTGGAGTGGGCAAGGCACATAGATTGCCTGCCTTGATGCTCTTAACACTCTATACACTGAGCATTGCCCTCCCTTGCAGATGAGAAAATTAAGACTTTGAAAAGTTTAAATATCTGCTGTGTTTCTCTCCACCAGTCAGTTGAGTTGCTGAGAGATGAGAAAATCCCTGTATGTAGCAGGTCAAAAAATTCATAGCTTGCACATAAGAGTAGCAAGAAGGATTCAAGTGAACTTCTCTGGGCTAACCAATGATGCATTCAGAGGTAGGACAGAAACATGTTGTTACTCCAGCAGCTGTGATTAAAAGCACTGTCTCTAAGTGTTGCACTGATGTTTGTGAGGAGCCTCCACCTGTGCACTTACCTGGCAGGGGAGAGGCTGTGATGAAGACAACCCTCTTTGTGGGTGATGCTGACTGCAGTGGCTGTAGGAGTTTTATGAAGTGGGAGTGCAGGTCATATACTTCACCCTCCTGTTTTTGTTCAAGTTGCTCCTCAGGCTGGAGTGATATCCTTTATCTCCTCAGGCCCTTCCCTTTACTTTCTCATCATTGAAGCCTTTGCAGATGCCACCCAGTCTGGGAAGTCCTATCATTGGGAATGTGCTACTTTCCCTTCAAAGTTCTCATACTTTCACATGGTGAAATATATTCAGTTGTATTAAAAAACAGGGAATTAGTCAGACATTATCAAAAATTGTTTCATCTAGGGTATAGGAGTAAATGAAATGGAGGGAAAAGGACTGGGACTAAGATGCCCCTAAGCATACCCCTTTGCTATGATTATAACTTCTGAGTGCTAATTTTCTAAATATTTTATATTATTAAAAAATACACTAAAGGGTATAATAAATCCTAAGATAAAGTAAAAACAGAAACAAGTGAATCTCATGGTATATCAAATTGAGAATTTGGGAAAGAAAATATAAACTCAGTCATCTTTGAGGCAGCAGTCTACATGTTCCTTGTTGGGCATATTCTCAGAACAAAAAAAAATGGTAAAGAAATTTTGGGCTTTGTAATGGGTTTATGGTTAGTAGTGGAATTGGTGATGTAATTCTGAAACAGTTTTGTACATATTATGGAATAGATCGAGTTAATAAACATATTAATGTTTTATGAGCCAGAGTTTTCACTATGGGGAGAGAGAGGTATAGACATGGAGAGGGGAAGGTGTAGGACAAATGAATTGATCAGGCTTTTGCATCACTAGCCTCTGTGGCTATCACCTGCAGCCTTGATGGTGTCAATGCAGAAGGCTCTTGGTAGCGTGGGTGTGGGGCGCGCATGCCTGGTTGTGGACACCTGGAGCATGGGTGCGCGCGCATGCGTAAGTGTGCACACCTGAGCCCAGAGGTCAGGGATATAAGGGCGGCGTCACTCAGGGACAGAGGACTGCTGCAAGAGGGTGAGCTGTGTGACTACAGAAAAGGCAAGATCATGAGCGGATGCCATAGAAACCCAGATAAAGAGCATATAGAGATTCATGGGGGGCTGCCTGCCTCCCAGCCTCCCCGTGCCTGTCAAGCCGTGGCCCTCCCGCCTGCCCTGAGCCTGGTTGCCCCACTAGAGACGGCAAGGTGGGTGCTGTGCTGCTGGATTTGAACTGAAGTTATTGAGTGTGTGTGTGTGTGTGTGTGTGTGTGTGTGTGTGTGTGTTTGTGTCTTGTCTGCCTCCAAGTATGTACACAGAAAAGGTTAAAAACCAGGGGTACAGACCTATAAAAGTGAGAAGATCCAGGGCCCAGATCTTGGTTTCTCAATATCATTCCCCCTAAAAAAAAAGCAGGATTCTTTGGGGAAATGTCTGACTCCATGTCAAAGGCAGAGAAAACACCAGGTAAGCCTGGAAAACTCATTACTGTCAGAAAGTAAGAAAATGTTCAAAGACTACTAGGGTCATTTCTAAAAGTGCAGTTTTAAGGATCTCTCAATGGTCAAAGATAGACAATATGACGATCAAAAAGGATAATGATAGTAATGGATCATAACATGTGGAATAGAAAATTTATAATGTTGTATGATAATAAACAAGTAAGAAAAAGGGGGGAAAGTACATGATTTCTTTACAGTAAAATGTCAACTAAGAAGTCAGAATAAACTGAATTAGATCATTATTTTGTAACCTCTCATTCAACATTTGTTTGAAAGGCTATTTGGAGGCAGAATATTCACAGGATTTCACTGTATCATCACAGGTTACATTTTGATCCCAAAGGAGAAAAGTATCTTTACAAACACAGATCTGGCCCTCAGTCTCAACAAGAGATGGATTAGTGCCGTGGAGTGAGCCACCAGCAGCTTGTTCTTGCTGAGTGATGCAATGACAGGTACGCAATGCTACCTGGAGGGATTTTTTTCAGACACAATGAATGTAACCATAAGAGAAAACCAGATTAATTCAGAACGTGAGACCCGCTGCAAGACCACATGCATAGAACATTATTTTGACTCCCCGCCTTGGCAGCTAGAATGTTAACATTGCAAATTATGAATTTTTATATAATTATTAAATATTTCATTGGATCTTTAAAAAATTAAATTATATTTAATTTCATATAAATATATTACTTAAAAATTGATGTTCTTTGTTAATTATAACTTGTGTTTGATAGATAATCATATCAGAATAACTGTAACAATATGGAAAATTTTATTTTTAATTTTAATTTACACTTTGATGAATATTCAAATCTTTACCATTTTGAATATAATTACCTTCTATTATTAATCCAGTAAATCTTTACTGTTCGTGGACTATAAGTTATGTGAACTACTTAGTATAAAGACATGATTAGTGATTTTGCTAAAATGATAGCAAAAATACAATTTGTGGGATAAACAAATAACACTTTATGAACAGCTTAGTTCTATTTTATCTATCCAAATATTGCTGGCACATCCACAGAACATCTACACTGGAGCAATAATAACTAAATTCTGTGATCTTTGATATTTTGCTTTATATGGCTTTTAGTCTTATTAAAACCATAGCTCTACGCATATTTTAAAGTGTTGTCATTATGGCATTTTATTTGTCAAGGTAAGTTGATAGAATATATTTTATTCTAAGGTTTCTCATGGTGAATTATAAATTTGATTATTCAGACATGATATATGGACTTCCTTTGCAATATTGACCCATGCTCCATAATTTTTAGGGGCAGGCCTGACGCGGGGAACACTTTGCATTCACTTTGACTCCAGGAGAACAAAGAATAAAGAGCATCAGCCCAGTGGAGCAGGGATTTTGCTGAGATGAAATCTGTGTACCTTGTTACTTCCTATGATGAGTTAGAATTGTTGCCTGTAGTATTTTCTGAGAAGGTTAAGATCTTCAAGGTATTCCATTGTTAACCACCAAAGGTTTTTGCTAATCTCTCCACCCTATAACCTTTAACCATGAGCCTTTGATGACCATACACTTATAAAACCTGTTTGTTGTAGAAGATGGTGTTTATTAGAATGTATTTGTTATACTCCACTGACTTGCTTGCCCGAGCTACCCACAAACTCACTGCTGCGGTTACCCAGCGGGGATGTAAAAGGAGGCACAGGCTTGGGAGTGGACAGGTAGAGAAGGTGAAGTAAATCTGCATTGTGTTTTCTGAGCTTTAGGGTACATGAAAGCACAATAGCTGGTTGCCAGTCTTGAATTTAAAAGAATCTGAGCTGCATTTAGGTTTAGGCTTCATTTGCATTCAAGAGGTAAAGGGAGAAGTTTATGCCTAAAGAGGATACAAAACCCTGAGGGAATGGGAGAGGCCCAGTACTAAGAGGTGAGGAACTAAGTACTAAGAGGAGAAAGGAACCACCACTGAGGCCAAGAAAGCAGTCAAAGAAGGGAACCCAGAGAAAGGAGGGGCTGACAGAAACCAGAGTGATTGTGACATTTCAGCTGATCCGTAATGTGTGCCAAGGGGGGGGTGGGGGCACAGCGTTTGATGAATGGGAGGGAGTGAGAAGACATGGGAATGGTACAAAGACATGGGAATGATACTTTAGAAGATTTGATGAGGACAAAAGCAAACGTGCAATGGTTTGAAGGGTGAATGGTGTCAGTAAGTGTGAATTATTGTTTAAGAGGGTAACAGCAGATGAATAGGAGGAGGTAGAAGCTTTTGTGTGGAGCACAACATAGGGAGTGGGCAAGTGCTTCCCCTCTCCCTCCTTTCCATCATTCCGTCTCACTCTTTGCTTCCTCCTTCCTCTCTCCATAGTTCTCTCTCTGGTTCCCTTTTGATAGGGCAAATGGGCTTTAAAATGGGCTAAAGGCAGTGCCCAAATTGCTTACTGGTCACTATATTGGTTCTGCACCCGTGAGCACTATTGCAAGACTACTCAGGCTTAGGGAACAATAACAATGGGATTTATTTAACAAACAGGGAAAAACAAAGAATTACTTAAGTCAAAATATGGCCGTCTACCTTACTTAAAGCAATGTCCAGTCCTTTAAGTCCCAAAGAAACAATGAAGGTGGCGTCTTCCCACCACTGCTGACGTGGAGCTCCTCTTCCAAACCATAGGCCACGTTTCCAAAATGGTGTTTTCCCATTTCTGCAGAAGCGCATCAGCCAGATGTAGGTCAGGTTCCAACTCACGAGGACGACACAGAACACAACTGGAGATGCTCCCGAAGCTGCCATGGTGCCCCAGCACAGCACCAGGCCAACAACACTGAAAACAGCAAATAACAGCGGCCAGACGGCCCATCAGACTGCACTCGCGCATTTTAGGAAGGCGCCCGCTTCAGGCCTCTGTCTTCTTCCTTCAGCTGCAGTAAAAACAAAACTGGGAGCAGTTTCTGTTGCTCGGCTACTTGCAAAGCCTCCAAAGTCGTTTGTCCCAAAGTCACTGAATATTCCAAAAATGCTCAATCTGAAACTCTACATCCTGGCAACTGCTGCTTCTTTTCCTACATCATGGCGATTTACTCTCCTCCTTCAGTCCCTTTTATTTCTCATCAGAATCTCCACCCCAAACTGTAAAACTTTGCATTTTTCTCTGGGGCTATTCATTCTCATCAGCAGCCCCCTCCAGGGGGCACCACCTTTATAGGACTTTGGACTCAGCCTGGTTACACTTTCTCCCTCTCTTCCCCCTTCCATCTCTTCTCCTGTCTTTCCTCCTTTCCTTTCTCCTTCTCTTCCCTTCTTCCTCCCCTCCTATTTGAAAATGCACCTAAAATTTGCTTTAGACAGGTATGTAAGGTGACAGACCGGGAGACAATGGCCAGGAAAGAAGAGTTTATTACTTGTCATTCCAAGAGGAAGGTCAGACCCTTTCAACCAGGCCAAACAGGGAAGCCCCAGGGTAAGCTGGAAAGCAGGAGAGGGAGGAGAGTCTTTATTGTGGGCTTCGCCAGGAAGGATGGACAGACAGATAATGAGCAAAGTTAGAATTAGGTAGTTTGGATAATTACAGCAGGCTACTGAGCTGGGCACTCATTGCCCAGCACCTGGCCAGGATTGTTTAATCAGAGGAAATATTGGCTCAATTAAATATGAGAGTTAGATAAAGGGGGTGGTTGAGAACATAGGCTCTGGATTGGTTGTTTTGCAAATAAATACTAGATTTGTAGGCAAGTTGTTTACAGTCTAAGGATTAGCTATGCTGGAAGGTAAAGTCTCTCCAGGATTAAAAAAGTTGCTAAGATCCTAAGGCATCAAACAAAACAAAACAAAACAGTCTGTTGCCCCCATTAAGTATGATGATCAAGTTCATGTGTCACCGTCTTTGAACCATGGGTTTCCCACATGTTTAATTACACATTATTTGAATTGTGTCTGTGGAATATTTCTGAGATTGACATTTGTTAATGGACTGTGTTGGTGTGCAGGGGGAATTATCCCTTCTCCCTCTGGGTTCTTCTACTCTGGCATATAATCAAATAAGCATCCAAAAGATTGATAAGAGAAAAAACAAAAAGAAGTTTAATAATACCATGCAAACCTCCTGTATCATGGGGGAGATCCAGTAAGACTGAGTAGCTCAGCCACGTGCCTTCAACTACCATTTTAAATAATCTCAGCTAAACAATGGACTACAGTAGAGGACTGTGGGTTTCTTGATGGTGGGTGTGGTGTGATAACATTTGAAGGGGTGATCCTATACCTCTAAATTATACACAATGCTGTAAACCAGTGTTACCTCAATAAGCTTAAAACTAAAAAAATTAACCTCCCATAAGGCAAAGAACATCAGAGAAGGAAGACAGGGTAAACAAAGGTAGGATTGTTATGCAGATTTCTTTGTGCCTTCTCCATAGATACAGAGATTAGATGTTTCAGGTCAAAAGGAAAGACCTTTACAGAGTTTTCCCTTTTCACATATAACTGTCTTTTACAAAAGGCAATCTCCACTCTGACTTCAGAGGCCCAACTATGAAACTAACCTTTTACCAAAGATATGTTTTGGGGTGGCAGACTTTTGCTCCCCCATAATTGTTATGTGATTGTAAACCTTCCTGTCAACAAAAGGTTATTTGTAGTTAAGTTTTTGAGGAGTTAAGAGTTATACTCAGATTTTTACTGTGGTGAGGGGGGGCAGTGCATGCCTCTAACTTCCCTGCTGTCATCCAAGGGTACATTTGCTGGGATAGAGTCCCTATTGCCTCTGTGTTTCTGGGGGAACCCTGGCTGTAAAGGTTTAATAATCTTTCTCCTGGCTTCATTCTGGGGAAATGGGAAGCTCTGATGAGACAAGGCGAGAAGAGTTCACATGTGTCCTCTGCATGCTTCGTGACCCCTATGCTAGTAATCTTGTCTGGATATGTCACGTACACACCTTCATGAAGGGGAGGCACCATTTCCCCTGCCCCCACATATATGCAGCCGCCTTTGACTACAATTGCCGGTGTGCCATGAATCAGACTTTCTGCATAGGGAAGCTACTGGGAATTAAGGGCACAGCTGAGTGGCCAGGTGGCCCTGTTAATGCAGGAGGCAGGTGGGCCTGCTGCTCTTGCTTCCCTAGCTTAGGCGTGCACCTAGGGACTTGAGGGGGACATGTACAGGAGAGACATGTAGAGATACTTGGGAGAGACCTATGGGTGAGACACACGTGGGGAGAAGCTGTAGGAGAGACAGAAGCAATGAGATCTTTATGTGATCTTCTTAGGCTGGGAACTGCCTAAGCCCTTTTTCATGTTTCCTTGCCTCAAGGTATCTTAGAGTTGTGGCAAACGTGCTTAGCTGGGCATATGTTTATGAGCAGATGGATAATTTTCAGAGTTTTATTAGGAATATACTTTTTCTAATTCTATTAAAATCTTCTAAACTGTTACAGGGCAGGGAGAGGGGCACCCCCGAAACCCCAGACCTGCCCTGTTCTAAATGGGTTCTGCCATCCGCTGCATCAATACAAAACATATAGGACCTGTTGTGGAAAGAAACTTTAATACAATTAGAAAAGTCAGAATAGACAAAGACTATAGTATCTACGTCAAGCACCCAATGTTAACCAACTCCTCGTGGGTAAAAGTCCACCCAAACGGGATTGGCCCAAAGCAAGTCTCGAAAGCCTGCCACAAGTCTAGAACAGCTTTTGGCAGGGACCCACACATACTGGTCAGAAACAGCCAGCCCATTCTGGGAGGAACTAAAATACCTTTCGGCAGGGACCCATACAAAAGGGTCAGAACAGTCAGACAATTCTGAGAGGAACAGAACAAAATCAAAACCAAAATCAATTTAGCCATCGTTAACTTCCCCATGCGTCTCTCACCCACATCTCTTTCAATCAGTCCAGGCCAGTGCAGCTTCTTTACAAGTCTCTCTTCTCCTTGGGCCTCTTCTGGCTCTCCATCCTTCTTCCGTCTCCTCCTGTCTTCTGTGTTCTGTCTCCTCTGTGTGTGACTCTCTCTTCAGCTTCTTATATCCTGCTCAGTTCCACGCTACCTTGGGTGGGACAGGGAACCTGGGACTTGCCCTTTTTCCTGGGGACCACCCTGTTACAAAACTAATTCTATTAAACTAGTTTTATGAAAAATCTTTCACATTATTGGAAATGGGGCTTCCTTTGCCGTTGTGTGAGCAGGAGGACAGATCTCTTTCAGAGTGTGAACTTTTAACAGCTTGGGGGTCCATGAGTGCCCCTTGGTCATGTGCTAACACTATGTAACTACTACTTTACAGAAAGGCTAAAAGGGGTTGATACAGAAAAATGAGGCTATATTTGTTAGTATATAACACTTAATGGTTTGGACCGTCTCATTCTATATCTAGGTTATTTTCATGATAGAGATGGAACAGATAGCTTATTTTAAATTGTATTTTAAAACTGGTTACTTTAAAGTAAATTTAAAAACACCCCAAAAGAACTCAATCAGCCAGAAGGAAGCATCTTACTAAAATTAAACAGAAATTTTTACCTAAGAAATCATGGCTACCTGAACATAACTAAGAGGAGAAAATAGAAAGGAATGTGAAGACAATATTATCATCACCTCGCATAGCCCTGATTTCTTTCACAGTTCACGGAAACCAAAATAAAATAAAATCTGCGACATCCAACTTATGCTGAAACACAAATATCAAAGAATATAACAGTATTAAATCCAAATTACATTAAATTATACATTTTTTTTAAAAAAGGTGATTTCTTTCACTCTACTACTTTCTTTGACTCTACTAATTTTTAAAAAATCACGCAACAACAAGCAAGTCATCAAAAACAGTCTTTAATGGTTACTAGATTTGGTGGGTCAGGGTTTTATTTTGTCCAATCAGTAAATGTAATAATTTTATTGGTAGGGCGGGAGGGAGGGAAATTTTTTTTTATTGGTTAAAAAGATTTATTTGTCACTTGTGTTTTTAAAGTGACTTTTAGTACTCTAAATCTTTTTTCTTCCCCAATTATGTCATGGTATATTCATGTTTGCATTTTTATCCTCTGAAAGGAATGTCACGGTATCCCTGGATATAACTTAGTGGTACCAGCAATAAGAATCTTGAAGATGAATATTTAAATGATCCATCTTACTTATGCTGATCTGTTTCCTTAACCACACTATCCCTTCAATAAGATAGTGCTATTCAATGTGTCCAGGGTAACAGGTTCTGTATCACTTGAGATCAAGTTAGAAATGCAGATTAATGGCCCCACTACATTCTATTTAATCTGACTCTCTTGCAACCCTCAGTAGCATGATAGATACTAAGCAGATGCATGGGTGGGTCCTATTCTAAAGTGTAAAAAGAGCTACTGGCCCCCATGAGTCTCAGGAGCTCCGTGCTGGCACATGCTTAAAGCGTCCGACTCAACCATTTGCCTATGGTTGGAAAGACCCGAGTTGTGACTTTTGTCCCAGTCCCAGCCTCTGCCAGGGATTTGCTCAGCGTCAACCTGGTGTGCTATGCAGAGATGACCAGGATTGGTCATCTCTTAATGTTCCAGGATATCATTCACTTTTGGGTCCTTCCCATTCAGCTATGGGTGTGCTGAAGGACAGGTACAATCGAAAAGGGGGAGCTGGGTTCCAACCTCATGGGACTGAGTGTCCTGATGTCTCATTTGCTGAAAGGCAGGAACTTACAAGATATTAATTGTGAAAAAGCATCTGAAGTCTCTGGAGAGATAAACATCTGAAAGAATGAATAGATGCATTACCTGCGATGGCTCCTAATGGAGCACGGTATTCCTGTGGGCCAGCTGCAGTTCTTAGAGTCAAAGGAATTTTGGGCCAGACCACATGATTGGCCTTTTGCCAAATCACACCTGAGGCAGTGATTCCATGTTCTGGAAGATACCAGCTTGCTAAGGTCACCTGTTTCATTAAAATTCAGGGAAAGGATGTGGCTGCAGCGTGCAACAACCTCATCTTATGAAGTCAGGTTTGCATTCCGGGGAAAGGAAAATATTGTTCTTGCAGCTGTAGCTGATTTAAAAGTATATATCGAAAGGGGGTGATTTATGTAATGAACATCTGTTTTTATTCACCTACGGGGCTCCACTCCCTCTTCTGGGGGCACCACCTCTGTTTCCTCTCTGGACACTCACTGTCTTCTGAGCACGTCCTCAGAGACACTGTTCTCCTGAGTCAGGGGTGGTGTCGGGCGTGGTGAATCAGGTCCACTCTCCTTTATCCACGCTGTGGAAAAATACAGAGAGAATGATTTAAAATAACCTAACTGAGAGTTAAAACTTGCCTGAGGCCTGCTCCCCAGCCCACAGTCTCCCCCTCTCTGTCCATGGCATCCCCAGTCTTTCAGCTGTGTGTGGGAAAAAGCAATCAAACAAAGGCAAGCAGCAACATGGACTAACCCCTCTCATCACAACAGCACACACCCAACACTCTCCAGTTCTGTTTCCCTTAGAAATATATTCAGAATTAGGTCATCTTCAGTCTCCGCGCAGCTGTCAGAATCCTCCCCCCACCCCCAAAGCATCACCGTCTCTTGCCTGGATTATGGAAAAACTTCAATGGCCTCTCTAGGGCTGCCCCTGCTCCTTGAAGTCGGTCCACTCATGACAGAGTGACTTCTTCAAACATAAGTCTGTGAGGCCGCGCAGCAGGAGGGGAGAGTCTTCCTCCTATCCCAGTCAGAGAAGCCCTCTTTACCAGGACCTACAAAACCCCAAGCAAGTGCTTCCTCACTCTGCCAGCACTTTGGTCAGACTCCCCTTGGCTCAATCCTTGGGTGCCTGGTCTTTTTCTATTCTTCAGTGTGTCCGCCTGCTCATGCCTCTGTATCTCCACATGCTGCTTCTGGCTTCTGGGATATTCTTTCCTCAGCTATCATACAATTGCTTGCTGAATTCTGTGAAGTCTTCTGTGTTTTCTCCAGACTCCCCCAGCTGTGCAGGCAAGGACAGAGTAGGGGTTGAGATTGACCATGGAATTCAAACTGGGAAAGAGACATATGAAGGTAAGAGAAGCAGGGGCACAAGTAAAAGGTAACAGGACAATGATCAGTCTAATTCCAGAGGTCCTGGAGGGACTGAGGTAGAAATTGAGGCTCGTCTCAGATAGCAGTCTAGTCAGGGCTATGGTTGTTGCTAATGGTAAGACTGGAAATGGTGCTGGATATGAGTAGCCAGGGCAGTGAATGATGGGACCACCGATGAGAAGAAAGGAGCTGAGAGAGAGCCTGAGAGGACTAAACGACAGACAGGGTGTTGGAGAGAGTGACAGTGAGCCAGGAGCTACAATCTTTAAGGCCTGAGGCTGTACTGGAGCTGGTGGATAACACTGATCAGGAGAGGTTTGAGACGTCCTGCAAGACGACCTGAGATTCCAAGATGCAGGAGGTGTGGAACACCGACAGTGATAATGTTCTGGAGTTAAAAAAAGGATAGAAGATCTGCTACGGGCTTTCCAAATTACAGCTGTGCATTAGGAAAGAGGCTCTATCCCAGGTCTTTCTGTAGTAAATGAGGAATACAGGAGCAAAATCTGGACAAACTCGGAACTCAGCAGAGGTTGTCCTGTCCATGACTGGCTTAGTTAGCAGGGCAACCTGTTTGAAACTAGAGATATTTTAATTTCAAATTCATTCAGAATTATAAGTGAAATAAGTCATTGGCATGAAGAATGGTGCTTTATATCCCCAAAGAATTCACATCAATTGTTCCATTGTCTCTCCTAAAACCGATATAGCGTAACCAATTTCCAGATGTATGATAGAGGCACATGTGTCGTGGAAGCAGGGATATACGAGAATGCAGGGACATGTAGGCAGATACACTGAAAGGGAGCATAAATCTTTGTTTTACTTCCAGTTTTGTTTTTTGATTATTTACTGATGCATGTTGCTAACTGCATTTTTATTGTTAAAAAAATGAACTCTTTTCAACATTGGAAAATACAGAGCAGTTATAATGCATAACTAAGCACACACCACTGGGATTAAAAGCATGGTAATGTTTTGCCATAATCACTTTATGTCTTCAACTTTCCTAGGTCTACAGAAGATCAGCTACAAATTATTTTGTGAAGTGGGACCTTCTCTATTCAATTCTCTCCTCTAAGCTCTGTCCTACGGTTCTTCAGCCCAGGAAAACTGTGCTTTCTGTCAGAATTTTAGTCACCACATGCCATTGACTTCATCCTGACCTCAGGCTAAAAGTCATAAAAACACATACTTTCTATTTCCTTCTTCCAACTTGTAACTTTCCTCCAGAATAAAGTGCCCTCAGATCAGTGTGCATGTGAGTTTGTGAGTATGTGTAGTATGTGCACTTTGAGAGAGAGCATGTGAGTATGTGTGTGTGTTTTCTTCCGAGTCCATAGTTGTCCAGAGCAGCCTTCCTTGCTTACTTTGGTAATCCTAGGAACAGAAGTCCCCACTCTTCTTTTAATTTTCATGTTTAGATTAGAATGTGGTGGTGCATCTTTTTATATACTTATTTACATTCATACCATTTTTCAAAGTGAATTCTCTGTATACACTCTTTCTGTTATTCTGAAAATTTTTTTGCCTCTTTTGATCTGTAAGGAGCTCTTGTTTAAGAATTGTGACCATCTTTCATACTCGCCACCATTATTTTTCCCAGATTGTTATTTTCTTTGACTGCTTCTTTTTTCCCATGAGAAAGTGTGAACTTAATGTGTAGTCAAATTTATCAGCCCTATTGTTTTGTGGCCTCTGAATTTTTGGGTCAGATCTAGAAATTTCTTCTTCGTCAAAGACATATTAATATACTAACATGTTAGTAACAGTCAACTGTTTGATTTGTTTATAATTTATTTTATTGTAAGGACTCAGGACGTGATGGAGGCATTTTTTCCAAATATGCAACCAATTTTCCCAGTTTTACTTAGATTATTCTTCTTTTCCATACTAATTTTGCAATGTCAGCTAAATCACATTATTTTCTTATATTTTTTGGATCCTCTGTCCAGTCCTAGAGAAATATGAACATTAACCTAGCACTATAGCGTGTTTGCAAGCTCATTATGCAATCACCAGACTCTTCATAGCTTGGGTTCTGTATTTCTGACACTTCATTTGAGTTTTCCTTTTATTTTCTGAATTTTATCATCAAATAGTTCTTTCTAAAGATTTCATGGGTACATTTGTCTTGTGTATTTGAGAATGTCCTTTTTCATTTTTTGACACTTTTCTGTGAATAACATGGGTTGCTTAAAATTCTGAGATCACCTTTCCATTCAAAATTCTATAAACATTCCTTCATTGTCTTCAGTTTTGCACATGGTGGTAAAGTGTTGAGAAGTCTGAGGACAGCTTGACCTCATTTTGGATGGCTTATTTTTTGTTCCTCAACATCTGTAAGATTCTTATTTCTCTTTAATTCAGATAATTTCTTGCTTATATCACTATCATCTTCCTGCAATTTAATAATGTTCTCTTTTTAAAAACCTCTTTCTTGACTGTTTCCAGCAGTGTCTATTTACTTTTTGTTCCTTTTGCCTTTCATTTTTAAAATGTTTATATGGATATTTTTCTTTTCTTGTCCTAACCTCATTTTTCAACTATTTTTCTTCTTATCAGATCTTGTTTGCTCTCTGTATTTTTTAGTTTCATTTTCCTGAGAGTCCATGTCACCTCCAATTTCTCTGAGAATATGAAGAAGTTTTGTCAGACATTTTCTTCTGTTGCTGAAGTGATTCTTCCGTGACCCCCTCACTTGTGTTTTGATTGTATGTTTCTTTGATGGAGAATTTTATTATTATATTCCTTTCTCCCACAACCATGAGATTCAGACATATCTACTCTCTGTGTACACTTTGTCTGTGACACTGACAAGCTCTAATAGGATAAAGAGAATATAGACTCCAGAGCCACAGGCTGGGGTGGAATCCCAGTGCTGACGCTACCAGCCCTGCTACTTTGGACAACTAAATTGATGTAATACCTACTTATAGGGCTGCCTTAAAGACTGAAGTGCTTAAAGTGCCTGCTACATAGTACCCAGTAAATATTAAAGACATTTCTGGTTATTACTTCAGCAGGGGAGTGGTGAGAAAGGGAGTCATGCATCCTTTGATGTTGCTTAAGGAATATCAGACCTAATAATACTGTTACCAAAAATGTTCATCTAATTCATCCTAGTAAATGTAAAGGCCTGATTGGCTTTATGATGTAATTCATGAGTCACTTCACATTCCATCTAACAAATAGAAGGGCGTTTTAGTAGCAGCACAAGATGGAAGGTTTCAAAGGCAGGATGAGGAGGTTATTGACAAAAGAAAAGAAAAGATGTTTTAGGCAAGATTACCTTGTTGATATTGATCAGGAAAACTAGACTGATGGGTTTAAAATTCTCCACCTGGAAAAGCCTGAAACCACAATTAGGTTAGGGATTATTAAGTCTGATGGGTTGGCATAAATGACTAAAATTTAGGCCTGTAATCTCATTATCTTGCTAGGCAAGGGAGGCCCACAAACCCAGTGGGGATTCATATATGCACCCACCCTGGCCCCCACTTGGGGCTCAAATAGCGAGAGTTCTCTTTTCAGTTAATCCTAGAAAATTACAAAATAGGTTTTTGGGTGATATTTGTTTTTATCAACCAATATAGAACTATCTCCATCTGCTGGCCACACTCAGGAATTAAAAGTAAAGGGCTGTCCTGAAGACACTACAAAACCATGAGAAAAGATTTGGTGGACAGAAAGATCGTGAACTGAGAACACTGGGGTCTGGGGGTAATGGGAGGGCAGAGTAGAGAATAGAGAGGCATTGAGTCATTGAAGGGAAGATATAGTTGTTGAGGAAATACTACATTTTGTAGCTACGGTGTCTTGAGAAATCGTTTCAACAGGGAGCACCCCAATTTTCTCTTATGCAAACCATCCATTCACACAATGCAGCCAATTGTTGACAAGTTTATTTCGTTGAGGCAAACAGTTCTTTTCAGTTTGGAATTCAGATTTCTCTTAGATAAAGCTGGACATGTCTTCTTGCTGGTTTGGTTCTTTTATAGGCTCAGTCTTCCACATCTTGAATCTTTGCCCAAGAGGAGACTGCACCTCAGGTTTTTCTTTTTCCCTTTGTGAGCCTCTCTCTACCCTCAACTACCATCACTGTCAAACAGGAAAGAAAATGTCTTGAGTGACCTTTCTGGTTTTTGTTTGGTTGAAGATGTTGTAAGACAAACTGATGGATGAGCTGATGGAGAGAGCTCTGGTTGAGTTCTGCTGGGAACAATTTTTGAAAAAATAAGGATTTGAGGCAGTTTTTTTTTTAAGATGTATTTATTTATGCATAAAAAATCTGGGGTTCTGGGGGTGAGAGGATTCACCAAAGACAGAGTGGGGAGCAGAACAGACAGATTGGCTGAAATACACTGCTGAGGGGAGCAGTGTGTAAGGCAGGAGAGGTCTGCTGTGCCAGGTGGGTCAGCTCCCTGACCAGGGATCAAACTCATGCTGCTGTGGCTCTGAATAGATTCATAGTGCTGAGACTTAACCCCTGCACCACCAGGGAGGCCCCTGCTGGGAACAATAATTTCAGATAGACTCACAAAGGCTGAGCTAGGTCTGGGCCTGAGTCTTGAACCTCTGACATCAGCATTTCATCAGAACCTTCTTTGGGGTACAGGGAAATGGAAATTCAGACCAGTTTAGGGAGCTCCCATTGCTCCGAGTTTCAGGGGCTTAAATGCAGAACTTCAGGCCAGGGGCAGGAGGCGCCCGCACTGGTGCTTTCCCACGAAGCTGCCTGCCCTTTCTGTACAGCTGTGTCAGCCTGTCTGCCCCCTCAGTCTCCTTCCTGATAACATGACAGCACAGGAATGATTCTGAACCTGCTGGTGGGTGACCCTCCCCTTACCTTCCAGGAGACTACCACATTCCACTCCACTTTCACTTCGTGCCAGGAGCTCCTTCCTGAGCCTGCAACTGGACAGAGGGACTCTCTCCTCCTCATTCCAAGGGACAAGCACTTACTACTCACTTTCACCCTCCATCCCTAATCACAGCATTCTGCTGCCTGCAGACACTCTGCAGTTTCTCCCAAATCCTTCTGCTTTTTTCTCTCGCCAACTTAATGTCTTGCTCTCCTCTATCCTGCCCTCTGTGCCCTCCAACACCTTTGTTCTTAGTTCACATGTCTTTCTGTCCACGGGCACTTTTCTATGCTTTTGTAATGTCAGTAGGCTGCATTTTGCCCCTTTATGACACACCCTAATTTTTCATTACTTCTCCCATAAACAGCTGTTTCTACATACTCTGTTCTTAATAGCCCTCATCATAACATCTGGTCATTTAATTGTTTGGATCCTGCTAGTCCAGACTGAGCCTCACAGGTGGTGGCCTGTCTTCCTCCCTGTATCCCTGGTTCCCAGTGGAACCCCTGCATTGAACAGACACACTATATATTGAATAAATATTTTTTCTGTTATTTCAAATTTTCATTTGTTGATTGCTTGCTCCAATATATATATACTCCCCTGATTTCATGTATATCTAAAGAATTTTTCACCTTTAATTTTGAAGATTTTTCTGACTTTAAAATAAGTTTTAGAAATAGTACAAAAAAACCCCCATACACCCTTCAGTCAGTTTCCCCAAATGTGAACATCTTATAACTACATTACAATGATTAAAACCAGAAAATAAACATGGAAACAATGCAATGAATCTGCAGATCATATTCAAATTTTGTCAGTTATCCCACTTGTGTCCATTTTCTTAATCAACATCCAAATCCAAGATCCTAGTTGATACCAGGTTGCCATGGTGGCCTTTAACCTGGGACAGTTCCTCAATCTTCCTTTTGTCTTTCATAGCTTTGAAATTTTTGAATGGTATCAGCCAGTCATTTTGCAGAAGTCTCCTCAAACTGGGTTTTTGTAAGGTTTCCTCCTCACTATGTTCAGGCTTCACATTTTCGCCAGAATGTCCTTTTCCGGCCTCACCTCAGAGGGTCCATGCTGTCTATGTTGTTGATGACATATTGATGACAATGTTGATAACTTGCTAAGCGGAGTCTTGACAGAAAATGTAAATATGCTGGTTGTCCTCATTCTTCAGTCTACTAATTTAGTCTCCTTTGATGATTCTGAACTACAGTGATTATTATTGTGTAGTACTTTCCAAGTGGTGGATTTTCTATGACCAAAGTTTTAAATGGAGCTGGGGAAACAACTTGCCTCTGGTGAATCTTCTGCGCCCCAACCTGGGAATGGTTCTAAAGCTTTCTCTGTAGCACTCGGGGACACAGAACTCTGAAAAGTTCAGTCCATGGTGTGCTCCCTTCTCTTTTCTCTGCCGCTCCCTAGCTCTCCTATTTGTGGATACAAAAAGCTCTTCTGGTGGGTGGTGGTATTCCTGATGAGACACTGAAAAGGGCTATCACAAGAAAATTGATCACAACTTAATTATTAATTCATGCTCCTAAAGTACATACTGTAGAGATTAATGCTCAAGCCAAAGATCCTTGGCTCACATTTTTAGAACCGCTGTCTTAAAGGACCAGTGTGTAGGCGCTGAACAAGGTGGCACGTGACAAACTAAGGCCTGCCCACTCTGAGCTAGGTCATGGCACTGATGACCTGGGGGTCTTCCTAAAGCATTCGGGCAGTTATGGAGTTTGGGCTCGAGGTTGGGGAGTGTGTGAAGTCAAGAAGCGCTGACACCGTGGATGTCCACAGTGTGGCTGGTAGGTGCCATTAGCCCCTGCAATAGAATGTTTAGCAGTATGTTCAGATCCACTGACAGTCTGAGGAAGGAAAGTTTTATACAACGTTTGCCATAGCTAGTTTTCAGTGTGAGCAAGTTTAGGTGAATTATTCTCTGGCTAGAAACGGTGCGCTTCTGTGGCTGCTTAGAGCAGCCACCCACATCCCTGGCTGTGCGAGGATCCTTGGGGTGACCAGGCAAGTGGGATTGGGATTTACAGTCAGGACCGAGATGAAGAAAAAGAGGCAAAGTCTGCCTGGGGCCTGGGGTCCCTTTGTGGCTGGCCTCTGTTGGAGCAGGAGACATACATGTGGCCATTTCTGGAGTTAGATTCAGTGCTGGAGAAGGACCTTCTCAGCTAAGCTCTGACTCCACCCCCCAAGTTGTGGGATGACTTAAGGGCATACCAACACCAAATGGGTTTAGGTGGGGCACATGCAGCGTGTGTGTTTTTTTTTTTCTGTGGAGACTCCTGGCAGCAACTGAGGGCAGTGTGGGTGGCAGCCCCAGGGTGTCAGCAATGGAGGCTGGAAGAGATGCGGGTCATTAGCAAGTGGGGTGCGGACTGGGAATCCCTTCCTGCTGTAATTAGAACCCAAGTCTGTGATTGCTCTTCTACAAACTGGTGCAGGTTAGGAAGACAAAGCTTCCACTCATGAATGGATTAAAAGTAAGAGCTATATCCTCCTTTTTGGAATTCCTTAATGCTGATTATATTATCTTTTGAAAGCTGCAAGAAATAATAACTGTCCCAAGGGTGGAAACGGAAATCTTTATATTAAAGTGGTTTTCCCAAGCGAATCCTCCAAAATGAACCCTCTAAAATTCTGCACAAAAAGCCCTTTGTTGTGAGAATCGAGTTTGACACATGGCACCGCGCTCAGCTCTGTCTCTGGAAGCTCGTCCATCTTTGGTCAGCAGCTGAAGAGGCCCTTACTGAGGGTCACTCTGCTGAGGGGCAGCACTATCTAAGACTTCTTTTCATGGCTCACTAGGGCCTCTGGGACAAAGGTCTCTTTTTGCAGCTCAGAGATCCAGGCTGACAGGGTCCCTTTAGACTTCACTTCACCCAGCTGGTTTCTTTGAAAACCATCACAGTGAGTGTCACTATGGGCATAGTGAACTTGAGGGCCAGATGGGGCCCTCAGTGGCACATGTCATGGAGAAGAACAAGACATTCCTGTCCTGCTCAGCACTGACCCTGTAGATTGGCATAAGCGTGGCACAAAATACATGTCTTGGTGCATTTATTGGCAGATTCTCACAGAGCTATAGGGAAATGCTCCACTCAGGACCTTTCTGTCAGAGCTGTCTGTCGCCCTCGCCTCCCAGGGCATGGCTTGATTTAGAAGGGCCCTTTCTGGGAGGTGACCATAGGCCTGGGAGACCCAGGTTAGAAGAGGCTGGTCAAGGCTTGACAAGGTCATTTTTATTTGTGATCATAATGTGATTGATTCCTAGGCAGGAACCGTTATTTAGATAACAGTTCTTGGGGGCCCACGAAGAAAAGATAGGGCAAAATAGACTTTCACCAAATCTATTCATTCAGTTAATAAAGTTGTTTAATGAATATTCCCTGAGACTCTAGCTAGGTGGCAGGCACTTTGTTGGGTGAACAGTAGCAGTGAATAAGAAAAATGGGGAGTCTTTATACTTAGGGGGCTTTTAATAAGATGCATGCAGATATTAAGGGCTATAGGGGAGATAATGTAGGCTACAGGAATAGAAATACTTAGGGGGAATCCTTTAGCCAGGACAGGTCTCACCAATCTTAACGACAGCCTTGGGCCTTTTACATGAAGACGTGAGGAGTGTGAATTCCTGGAAGCAGAACAATTTCCTGAGAAGCTCGTATGGCAGGAGTGAGTGTGCAGCAGTTTAGAGAAGGTTGTAGGGCAGAGCTCAGAGAGCAGAGGTAGGGAGGGCTGGAAGATGGGGGCGGCGTGATAAATCTCAAGCAAACTTGGAGGAGGACCTTGCAGAGCATGCAAGGACAGTTCTGTTTTTCCATGTCATGCAGAACAATCTTTAAAAAATGCTTTGCCCAAAGAACTGTTCCATCCAAAGTCCAAGGGAGTCACAGGGCAGGCAGGGCCCCATTTCACATCATTGTGCGCCCTCCCTTTTTCTGCTTTTACATGTTCAAATTCTGAATGTGATTTAGTCTCTTAAAATTTTCAAATCGATAGAAGAAAGATGGCCAGAAATTCTTTCATGTCCCATCAAGATGTGGAGATTATTTAGCCCTCTCTTGAATCTGAACTGGTCCTGCGATGGTTTTAAAATTGTATGTTGTCGCCTTGCGGGGTGACAACTTTGGAAGCGTCACAGGATGAAGAAAGAAACGACTCAAGAGTTCAAGTAGTGAGAGAATGAGAAAGGGTCACCTAGAGTGACCACCCCTCTAGAGATGCAGCCTCAAGGCTCACATCTCTGGAGAACTGGCCCCTTTATTCGCCCAGTCTCATACTTTTCTTAGAAGGGCTTAGATTCCAGGAAGGTGGGCAGTAGGGAGGAAGGTATATGGTGGGGATGTGAATTGGGGATGTATCACAGTCTCGCACAAGTTAGGGGGCAGGGAATCCAGGCACTTGCCTTTGGGGGCGCCAAGCTGCTACTGCTTAAAACATCCTCTCTCTAATTCTGTTTACACTTAACTTCCTGTTGAAGTGATCTAGCTGGTTATACTAATCTGGCCATAATGTCTCCTGCTGTTTTCAGCAGATACCCTCAAACGGAGACTTTTGTCCCAGAAGAGGCCCCCTGCCTGACTCTTATTCTAGTTTCACTGAGAACTTGGCTCCAAACTACACCCCAGGAACAAAGAGTGGGGGCTGGGGGTCCCACAGTATGTGGCAGGGGTATTGCTGCACCCCTCTTTGAGGACATGCAGCTTCCACTTCCCCTTGACACATCACGGTGTCATCTAAGAGCTTCCCTCTCTGCTGAGGAGACTGCAGGCAGGGAGCCCAGTAGCAGGCAAGAGGAGACCTTGGCACCAACACAAGCCCCCTGTTGGGCTACAGCAGCCAGGCCCTGCCCCCTGAACCATCCTGCAGACAGGACATTCTGTCTCCCGTTGATGAATCTGGAGCAGAGACCAGCCCATCCTGTCTGCCTTGTGGAACCAGAATTGTGTTCAAAATGAACTGTGCAGATTGGAAGTTTCTTGGAGGGGCCACTGCCCCTTCCCTGCTGGATTCCAGGTAAAGTCACAGTGTAGGCAGGAGCAGGTAAGGACCCAGACTTAGCGGTGATTTTCTTATATGTTAATGTATTACCTGGATGCAGTATCTTATAACATTGAATTAACACTGAGAACTTTTTTCCCCTTTTCAATTCTCCTTCAATCTTTCTAATACAATCAAAACATAAGTGTTACTATAGTTCTAATCCCTCTCTAACATTTTCTAATCTACCTTCCTTCCTTTTCATTTTACCAGAGAGCTTAATGAACACATTAAGTATTTGGCAGGCAACAGTATTTAGATTACTGTTGTTTGATGCTATTGTTTAGTTTTCATTGTATGTATTTTTTTTCCCATTACTGGTTTCCTTTTCTGACCCAGACGCAAAGACTTCCTTTAAAATGAATGAAGACTAGTGAGTCAGCTTAAGTGGGATATTAGAGAAAGAACTCTAGTGTGGGAGACACTGCAATGCAGATGGAAAAGGTGCTTCTTGAAATGTCCCCACATTCTGTGGGCCCTCCCTTGGCTTGGCACAAGCAAGAAAAGCTGACAGACCCATGACCTGATGTCCTCTCCCTCTGTGTCTGGCAAGTCCACGGCTTCCTGAACCCAGAAGGGTCAGCCCACCTGGCTGGGGCGGCTGATAGATGGAGGCTGACCTTGACACAATTTGTTCCTGGAGTTTGGGTTCTAAATGTAAGAGGGTGGTCCTCAGGAAAGGGGAGTGTCCCAGGTTCCCTGCCCCACCCGGGGGAGGTTGGAGGTGAGCAGGAGAGATAAGAAGTTGGAAAAGGAGAGGAGAAAAAAGAAAAGAAGGAAGCAGGATGGAGGCCAGAAGCACAGGGAGCAGAGACATGTGAGGAAGCTGCACTGGCCTGGACTGATGAAACAGGTGTGGGTGAGAGACCCGTGGGGGGGTGGCAATGGCAACGTTGATCTTGGTTTTGATTTTGTTCTTTTCCTCCCGGAATTGTCTGGCTGTTTTTGACTCTTTTCTATGGGTCCCTGCCGAAAGGTGCTTTAGATTTGTGGCAGGCTTTCGGGCCTCGCTTTGGGCCAGTCCCTTTTGGGTGGACTTTTGCCCACGAGGTGATGGGTAACTTTGGGTGTTTAGTTTAGAAACTATTATTCTTTGTCTTTTCTGTATTATACACTAATTGTATTAAAGTTTCTTTACCACTGAAGGTCTTTCTTAGCATTTTGTCTTGATGCAGCAGGTGTCAGAACCGATTTAGAATGGGTAGGTTTGGGGGTTCTGGGGTGCCCCTCTCCCTGCCCTGTAACATAAGTCCTTTTCAGAGTCATACTTGCCCCTGAGCCACTGCTTCTACCCTGGGCCTCCTGTCCAGGCGGTTCTGTCGGCTCAATTCTTGCTGACCTTCTCCGGTCTGCAACTTTGGCCTCTCTAGCGCGCTCAGCACTTTTGGCTGTTCTGTGATAGTCTCAAAGGACCTGGAGACAAGTGCTTTGCTGAAAATGTGCATCTTCTGCAGAAAAGGGCCGGGAACACTCAGAGAAGAAAAGGACAGAAAGATCAAAGTGGTTTTGGAACAGAAGAGGGAAAGAGGGACTATAAAATTTGAATGAAGGGCCTGGAACAGAGAAACAGGAGAGGGAGCTGCTCTGTTCAGTAGTTAGAGCTAAAGAGGTAAGAACTAGAGCTGGAGCGGTAAGAGCAGGGTGTGAGCCTTTTACACAAAGGAGACTGTTCAGGCAAAATATTAGCATCATTCTCATCAAAGCATCACAATATGGGTTTCCAGCGTGAATGTGATGTAGCATTTGTCCACAGCCAGTGTTTCAGTACAACAGCTCCTGGTGCTCCTAGGATCCATGCCCCTGTCACCTCCTCAGTAAACATTCCAGGGTCTGTACCTAAATAGTGCCGCCCCCCCCCTCTCTCTGTCTCTCTTCCTCTCTCTTTCCCTCTCGCTCCCATCCCCCCCGCCCCACACCCACTGCTTTTTCTCAGCACACTTCCCAGTGTATGAAATTTTATTTGATAATTTACTGACTCTTCATTGTATGGTAACTCCATGGAGGCGGGGACATTGCTTGTCACTACCTACTTCCTGGCACAGAGGAGGTACCCAGTTAATCCATGTTGGGAGAATGGATTCAACTAATAAAGGCTTATGAGGACCCTAATATGTACAAGGAATGAAAGATGAGTCAGATATGAATTCTGCCCTGGAGAAAATGTCTTATAATTATAACAATCACTACAAGTTTTAGAGGACTTGGTATTTCTAAAGTTTACTTTAGAGGACTTGGACACTCTGGGTACCTTACAAATATTGCGTTGATTAATCTTTGATAAACTGAAGGGGGATGCTAATGTGAACGTATTTAACGGTAGGTCTTGCAGAAGTATCAGGACAATTCACCAGCACTCCAGTATGAAATAATGCCCCCAAGATCTGAGAACAGGAAATGGGGGAGCCATGATTTAAATAGAGGTGTGACTAATTCCAACATATATCCTCCTAATCCTACCATAGGAGAATCTATTGCTATACCTTTAAATGTGTATTGAATGTCTTGTGTGTGCATGGAAGTAACATATCAGAGAACTGTCGGTTTGGCGGGGGTCATCTTGATCTGGGAAACAAACACATTGTCATGAGCCAAGAGGCCCAAAGAATTCCAAACAAAAGAATGTCAGACACATACCCCCCCACCCAGACACATTATAATAATAAAACTGTTGCAAGCCAATGACAAGGAAATAATACTAAAAACATCTAGAGAAATAGGGTAACCTCTAAGGGAACAACAATTAGGCTGTCAGTACCTTTTCAGTAGAAACACCGCAAGCAAGAAGGGAATGGCAGGAGATATTTAAGTAGTTAAAGAAAACTATTTCCAGCCTAGAGTATATTACCCTGCAATTTTAACATTAAATACAGAAGGAAGGGTAAGGAACTTCACTGACAAAAAAAAAACAAAACACACAACTAAAAAAAGAAAAACAAAAACTACCAACAACAATTCACACATGAAAGAAGTCTTAAAGTTTCAACTATAAAGCAGCAGAACAAGACATATGGAGGTAAAAAGACACCTCAATTAGATTACATGGAGGACAGGAAAATAACAGTGTGGTCCATCAGAACGAGTTTGAGACCAGACTATAGAACAGGTCACAAACCTAGTCGATCATGTACTAACCTCAGCAGAACATACAATAGAAATAACACGCAAGACAACAGAAATGGAACCTAAACAAAACAAAAGGAAGACCTCAAAAAATAAAGATAAGACAAAAAACAAACAAAATAACAAAATGGCAATGAATACTTACACCTCAATTATTACTTTAAATGTAAATTGCCTGAATCCACCAGTCAAAATGTGCACCCCAGTTCTTCTATGCAAAAAAAAAAAAAAAAAAAAAAAATGGCATCGATCTGCAGGCTGCTAGAGGTGCCAGCATTTGACTCAGGAAAGATGAAGATCTAGAAGACACCCCATGGTTACTTGTTCCTTTCCTGAGCAGTAGTCACCCCCCCCCCCCCACACACACAACATCTTCCTTTCCTAACCTTGGATGAAAAACATATTTGTGCTCTATTTAGACTCTGTGCATTGAAGTATCAAAACCAGCTGTTCTCTGGCCAATTGTTCCAAGTCACTTATCTCTGCTACTTCATCTGTGTTAGTCTGACTGGTCCAGCAATCTGCTGGGCAGCCCCTGTGACTATGAGCTCTTAATTTATGTCCACACTGCCCTACTTTTCAAAAAGTCATTTTACTCCTTTTTTTATCCTGGAGGATATCTTGGGGTATGTGATCAGATTTCCTTTTGGGGTCCTCGGGTAGGAGGGAGCATGGTATTTCCCCTGCCTTCTGTGGGCCTGCCTGTCCCTGTTTTGGTCCTAGTCACTTGTCTCAGAGATGCAGATCAGCCAAAAGTGGCATGTGAGGATTATGTCTGAGCACTCAGCAGACATAAATGGTCAAAAACCACCTCTTTGGGTACACACTAAAATATTAAGATTGGGAGTGGGAGAGGATGATGTATAGGTGAAACCAGACTCACCGGGACCTGGTCACTCTTGAAGCTGAGTGATGATATGTGGGTTTCATTAAACTATCATGACTGCTTTTGTATACAGTTAAGATTTTTCCACAACAGAGGTTAAAAAAGCACACGCATGCTTTTTTTGTTTCATGTTGCAGCATCCAGCCAGCCAAACTGTGGAGGATTCCAAAACAAACTAGAAAAAAAAAAACAACCCGAAGCAGGAAAAGCGGGATTGGTGCAGCAAAGCAGTTGCAGAGCAGGGAGCGCCCCCCGCCCCCACGCTGGCTGGGGTGAGGTTGGCAGGAGCGTGGCCCTCTCCTGTGAGCTGTTATTTCCCGGCTCCCTTCTGACTCCACCTTCCACTTCTCCTTCCCCTTCCGTTTCTTTGTTTGCGAGTTAGCTTTCTCGAGCAGGGAGCAGCTCTCTCTCACGAGTCATCAGGAAGGCAGCAGAGCCCTCTAGAGCAGTGGTTTCCCGTCTTTTTTTTTTTTTTTAAGCCACACTTAATTCAGAGTAAGGAAAAAACTTATCATCACACACGATCACATTTGAAGTGTAAGTTTCACAAAATCACACTGTTACTCAGCAGGCAATGTCCTATATTTTGATATTTTCTGCCCAGCTCTGTTCTAAACTAGTCTACTGAATTCCAATATTGTAAAAGGCAGTTGTGACCCACTGAAGGGATTTCAGGATCTCTAATGAGTTGCAGTTTTAAAACCATTTTGGTTAATACAAAGTTACACTGGGCGGGAAACTTAACATTTAAAACATCTGGCCTGGGTTGAAGTTACAGGCAGCTGGATGCTGTGTGCATCTGGACCCTGTGTGCATTTGGCAAAAAAGCCAGCAGGCTTTTTGAAGGGGTAGGAGCCAGAGCTGTGATGCTGGCCAAGGACTGGCTGCAGCATCAAATGTCAGCAACGTGTTCACTGATGTGCTGGGGCTGGGGGCGGGTGGGACCACTTCAGTTAACTGGGCCAGCCACACGCCCATGTGGTTCTGTGGCTATTCGCCCACTTGGCTGTTGCTCAGAGTAAACCCTGGCAATGGGGTGTGCTTTGGCACCAACCAGACCTGAGTGTGGATCCCATAAACTCCTAATCCTGTGTTCAAACAGATCATGTAATCTGTGTATCTCACTTTTCCGCTTCAAGAGGGGAGAATAAAATTGAATTCAATAATACTGTATTGAACAATAAAAAATAATAAGCAGTCAGAACCTGACACGAAACAGACCCTGCTTACACATGCTGCTCACCTCTTCTCCCTGCACAAAGGCTGTGGGAAGCCCCTGAATCACCTGCACAGCTCCTACAGCCCATCTGTCACCTCTGCTCTGCAGAGCTTGGCTGGAGGGAAGAGAGGCACAGCACTCAAACAGAATAAGCATCAAGTGCTACCTTGCCCAAAGAAACCACATTTTTAGGTTGAGGGATCATGGCAAGATCACCCGCCAGCTTTGGGTCTCCAGTTCCTTCCCTGGAGTGAAGGGGAAATGTTCTTCTAAACCTTGTGTTTCTTTTTTTTCTCTCACCAATTTATTTATTTATTTATTTTAATATAATATTTATTTTTGTTATTCGTATCTTTTACATTATTATGTATTCCCCATAAGTTACCACCACCTGTTCACCCGTGGAGCCATCACCATAGTCCTCCGTGTTCCCCTCCTCCCCCCTCTTGAGCCCTCCCCCTCCCCTCCT